>CM029111.1:18394213-18411713 GCA_016859345.1 Istiophorus platypterus
GTTAAGTATTAAAATTTTTGCGTGCAGGCATCAGCAGAAGAGATGGAGAGTTTGAGAAGTGTAATATCCTTCCTGCATACTTTACATTCCATTCACACTTTCTCTATTTCATTTTGGCACAATGCGACACGAAGCTGGCTGTGCGTGCGTGCGTGCGTGCGTGCGTGCGTGCGTGCGTGCGTGCGTGCGTGCGAGAGAGAAATAATTGAGAACACAGTCGTCGTCTTTTTTTTTTCTTTTCTTTTTTTTTAAGCTGAAAACTGCTTTATTGTCCAAAGTGTCTGTGAAAATGTTGCTTGTGCTGGAACCTGAAAGAGGCTTAAAGATGAAATTCCCCTCAAAACATTGTAAAAACTGTTTTTTTAAAAAAAAAAAATTCTTTTTGTTCATTATAAGATACTCGAGTTGAAACCGTCTTTATGCACAAGGAGTCTAGAAGAGAAGAGAGTCACTGTGGTGAATGTAGTGCTCAGTGAGTTAATGTCACACATAATGTAACTAAGTTTAGACACAACAGACTTTATGAATTAAAAAAAAACTAAAAACTAATATTCTGCCTCCACTAAAAGGCGGAGTTGAGTTCATTAAGGCCTCTGCATGTTCCTTCAGTCCAAATTGCACCATCTGCTCGACAGCTGTGTCCACAAAAATTACTGTGTGTGTCTGTGTCTGTCTTTGTGTGTGTGTGTTGTTTATGCACACATATATGAGTAGGGGCCTACACTGTGTGGACCCTGTCGACAAATGGGCAGCAAGCATTTAGGAACGCTGCTCTTAAAAGTCAACAAAAACAGGAAGGGTCTCTTGTCTTTGTCAAAACGTTTACAGTGGCTGCATGTGGTGATGAACACGTGTTTTGTACTACTCACTTCTTTGTTTTTTTTGTTCTCAGCAATAGTAGAGATAACATAACATCCTATGAAGTCTATGATCGATAGATTAAAAGATCATTCAGAGGAGCTCCTCCTGGGACCTTTTCTGGACCATTGTAAAGCACTGTCTAGTGTCTGAGATTTCAAACATCTTCTGAGTCTGTGACATTTTGTTGTGGACTGGGTTGTTTCTGTTTTATACCGTTGTTTTCATTTATTTACATTGTGTTTTGCTTCCTACGCCATGTAGTGGTGTTTTCACCCGTAATCCTGAAATGATACGGGTACGTTCTGCCATGTACCGGCCTCTTTTGTTTGAATAAAACTTATTAAATGATCAGCATGGTTTAGTTTAAAATTACGAGGATTCATCACTTTGGAATCAAAACCCCTGATTTTTCTACATCACGAACATGAAAAACTTTGGCTTTAAGGACTGTACAGTAAAAACAGGACCCTGAACTTGCAACCAGTCGCTTCCTGTTAGATACACAGTGACCACAGGGTGAAACAGCAGAAGATGATGACAGTTGCATAATAGTCTCCTAAAACAACCCCACATACACACACACGCGCACACAGACTAAGGCGGGTTGTATTGGACAGTGTCACTGGGTTTATATGGGTGTTGCTGGGAAAGAGCTTTGGTGTTTAGTGAACCTTCCCTGGACAAACAGAGGTCTATTACCAGACTGCAAGTGAGGACACAGACACACTTGTCCCATCAGGAATAGGATCACTCGTTTGCTTCTCTACACTGCAGCATGAGTGGACATCATGTCAACACTCTATTTATGTTGTTCAGTCATGACAAAGCCAAGTTTATGATATGTTATGAATAAGTGCCCATTTTCTTACTGTTCTTACAAAAACATGTCTGTGTAAAGCTCAGACAATTATATCCTAAAGTGAAGCATCTAGTTCTGCAAATTTTTCACCAAAGACCTGGTCAAACATTAACTCAAAACATTTCTGATTTCAGTCGTCCGTGTCTTGAGGTTGGAGAACTGACGATACGATGATGTTGCACCTTGAATTTCAATCACGATTCGGAGATCGTATCTGTTGAGATGGTGGCACCTTCCTGCCCGCAGGAAGTGGCTTATTAAAAATGCTAACGACTTAAAAAGTCAAACTGTCAGATAAAAAGCAGAGAGCGGACAGTTTATCTAGAAACAGCCCAAGTGTCACCACAATCGAAAGTTGGTGGGTTTTTTTGGTTTTGTTTTTTGCAAGTTGCAGTTTACTGTGTTGTAGCTGCTAGTGCGTGCGTGCTTGTGTGTGTGGGCGTGCACATGTGGAGTGATAGCTCCTTTTAATGCAAGCTGACAACAGGATTTCTGGCCTATTTTCTCATTCTCCCTTACACACACACACATGCATAACAGTAAAAGAGGAAAAACTCCCTTAAGTACGTGCACACACACTCATAATTTCCCCACCCCTTGGCTAGTGAAATTTAAATATGACAGGAGAACTGATGATTTGCATCCCAGTAAAGGGAAGTAGCAGATGCCTCTTCCTCACTGATCTCCACTCATCTCTTAAGCAAGGCCCAGAACTCCCAGTCTCTCCAGTAACTCCAGTTCTCTGGGTCTACAGGGACCAGTATGCTCCATCAGAGCAGCTGAGGCTGTTATTGATCTGCTTAAAGGGAAAAAAAAGCCTTTTGATTTCTGAAGAATTCAGAAAAGATGCTGTACACACCACTCCTTTTCCAATCTAACCCAGTTTTAACTTTAGCAGAATGGTTTTACTGGGCCACTCCGAGTTCTGAGTTAAATTCATGCATGAAGGATCCTATCCCGACTCCTGTAGTTTTTCTTTTTTTGGTTAGTCGCTTCCTGTGAGCAACAGAAAAAAAAATTGCATTATCTGAAAATCTGCAAATAACTGTGTGACACGACAGTGACGTCTGATTCAAACCTCATGTTATTGAATTAAACTCCCTGCATTTCACTTTGTTTTTCCAGTAAAGAGCAAAGTGCGGTTTAAACTTTGTTCTGTTTCCAAAAAGGACGTGTCTTCAGTGTTTTGGTGTTTATTTGGGGCTTTTTTTCTGCTGCAGTGTGTTCAGGCTCATTGGCTGAGCTCCTTAAATTCTTCAAACAGCTGTGTTCACTTCCCCTCCCTCCGTACACACACACACACACACATACACATTCACAAAGCCTGAAGTTGGATAACAATAACACATGATCCGTTGCATCATGTTGTAAAATTATCATTTCTATTTTACTTTACTCACACCGTTTCCTCCGCTTTCAGCCTTACAGTGCGCGCTGCGACTGCACAGTGCCAGGGGACTACAAACACACACACTCTGTTTCCTTTTATGTTCCTGCATCTAGCGTTATTAATCCCGCTGATGACGAGTCACGGTGAGTAAACGCACAGCGCTGTCCTTGGCTGCTCAGATTTTTCACAGGCTTTTTGACTCATTTTCTTTGTTATGGAGACGACCTTCTGGAACATGGGTTACAGAGCTCGGCGAAGGGTTGAGTGGAACAAAGCGGACTCTGGACCAATGCTCGTACGCTGTGGTTTTGTCCCCGGTTCTTACCACCAGCAGGGAAACATGTTGTTGTTTTGAGCTGAAGTTAGAGAGACGCTGCAGCAGGGCTGAGTGATATGAGGAAATTTTGCTGTACTTTTTATTCCATGGAAAAGATCTCTGAAGATATTTCTGGTTTTCATTTATGAGTTATGCAAATGTGAAGGGGATGCTGAGCTGCTGCAGATTTAGCTCAAGGATACACTGATGTCTGTTTTTTCTTTCAAGGGCGTTGCACATTCACTTCTGTAGATTTTTTTAAAAATTAGCATTTATTTATTTTTATGTGCTGTTTTATTTGTTTTATCTTCCTGTTGAACGTTGTGTGGGAAGGATCGGGATGTTTCTGGGCCAGTGGCCAAACCCACTCAAGAGCTTTGATTTGATTTGATTAGACTGATCGGGTTTAAGTGATCGGTTTTCATCGAGTGTCAGTTGACAAGTGAGGGAGGAGGTTCGACCTGCTAAAAATTAAGTGTAAAGAAAAAAAACCTCCATTACCATATTAGCACAGCAGAGATGCAGCAAATTAAATATTTGAATGTATTTCACTGCAGGTGTAGGAGGGAAAATATACATGAGTCCACACAAATAAGCAGAATTGTTGTAGGGTAATAGTGAATATTTATGATTTTGGCATCAATGTGTCCACTTACCTTGATTTGTCAGGTAATTAGTTTGCTGGATTAGTGAAAAACAAACACACATCTGCTTGTTTTATCTATTTAAGATTTTCTGCAAAATGTAAATATTGTAATTTGAGCGGCAACATTTAGTTGATAAATCGGTTGATTGCTAAACTGATTGTTTAAGTCATTTTTCAAGCAAAAATGCTGAATATTCTTCTTTTATTCTCCATTGTGAGACTGCCACTTTTTCTAGTTTTAACATCATAGTACATTTAAAATCTCTGTGTGTTGGGGTTTTAATCAGATAAAGCAATTTGTGTCATCGGCTTCTGATCTAGGAAACTGCTGGGCATTCTTCACTGCTTTGAAACAATTTCATGATCAATCAGGAGATTAATCAATTATGAAATTGTTTGCTCATTCCAGCCCAAATGGTGACATCAGTATAAAGCAACTTCTGTTGTAAGGGAGGATTTTATCGCTATTGCCCCCTTCACCTTGATGCTTTGAGGATTCGTATCTAGTTGGACTAGTTGTGAACCTGAATGGAACAAATAAAGATGTGCAACAAAGTTGTTGTTTCTACTGAATCTCAGGCTAAAGGAAACAACTGAGATGAGCATGAAGCAAGATGAGCATCGGCTGGAGCTTTGTGGCTCAGTGAAAAGGCCTGAATTTATAATGTAGAAAAATAAAACTAAATGTCCGGCTCAGGTGCAGACGCACATATTTAGTCTCACACCCAGAGACCATATGGTGTCACGCTTGTTACAGCCTGTGTTAATTCTTTCCGGCCTGTTTCTTCCTGTGAATGTGACTCTCGGCCTGTCCAGCAAGACAAAACCTGATTGGCTGCTCAGCTCAGGTAGTCAGCAGGCTTCGATGTAGGCTCACTTTGGGTGGCTGGTTGTGATTATTCAACACACTCACACACACACACACACCAGCACTGTCTCTCTGTGTGTAGATAATCCCTGGTGAACCAATGGATCGCCCTCATTGGTTAATCCCAGTCAGGTGGGAGGTTTATCTGTGTTGTGACTGGTTAATCTGAGACACCAGTGGTGGGCAGGGTTTAGGGAGATGTTAAAGCAATATGCCGCCAGACGTGTTGTCTCCGAGGCATTGCATGGTCTTCATGGCAATAGCAGCCATCTGGTGCCATACAGGGTTTAAGAAAAAACAATGGCTGACACACAAAATCAGGACTTTTCTTTAAATTTCAGGGTTATTATCTGTCATCTTCATATTCAAATGATTTTTTGTATAGTGTGTTTGTTTAAGGTGTGTGTCTCTTAATACTCAGTCCATCCAAACTGGGTCCTTTTTCCCATCCTATATGTGTTCAAGATTATCCCTGTGTGTTAAGGTAGCCTGAAACACGCTGCTAAAGTTAACCTGCTCCCCGTCACCGCCTCAGTTCAGCACGCACTCGCACACTCACTCACACACTCACACACAAACACACACACACTCAGAAAAACATCTTTGTAGTGCGAGTAATTGAGCCTGTCCAATATATCAGTATGGCTGATCTAACTAGTTGATTTTGTCTTATCAAAGGTATAACAAGTAATGTGTAACAAGAAGGTGTAACACAATAGTTGCAAAAAAACAGAGCCAAAACAATGAGTCTGTAAAACCATCAATTGAAAATGAATCGGTAACTTTTTGATCATCAGTTAATCATTAGAGTAAATTTCTTCTGCAAAATGTCAAACACTTGATGGTTCAAGCTTCTAAATGTGAGAATCTGCTGCTTTTCATTGTCTTTGACTTGTCCTACACAATTTCTAATGGTAGTTTTTCACTATTTGCTGACATTGTTGCATAGTTTGGTGCCTGCTCAATACATACAGATTATTTTCCTGCTAATCAACTAATCAAGGGATGAACCGTTCTTTTCAGCTCTAATAAATTAATTAATCAGTTAATTTCCAAAATCTCTGGAACACAGCATGACCATAAACTGCTCAGTGGAGCTGTGCAGTGTATAAAGTAAGAATACATTGTTTTTCTAGGGCGTGTTTGTCTTTTATTCACAGTAGAAATGAGGGAGGGATCAGTAACAGCATCTTACGAAGGTCCCAGACTGAAATCAAAGCCTACGTTTTAACCACTAAACCACCACGATGCCCTGAATCCATCGTTTTAATTGCTTCAACCTGCCAATAACTGGTCTCACACCTTATGCCCGTGTGAATGGAACCGCGTTCTTGTTTGTAACATATGACGCCTGAATCCCAGTGTGTTAATTGTTCATCAGAGAGGCGTGAGTCTAGTGTGAAGACAGTCTGATGTTCCTGTTGGTAGTTTGAGTCCACTAGTCTGGTTTAATGTCTGTGAGGCTGAATTGGCTTAGTGTGGTCTCTAAGCCTGTAACAACCCCCCATGCACCTGCTGTCTGACTGGGTCTTATCAGCCAGGGTTGGGGCTCAGTTACTGCTCGGGTCAAATGCCGACCAAGTGGATTTCCTGCATGATTCAGACACCTCAAATCTACTCTTTAACATCATTTTTATACACAGATATAAAACCTTCAAATAAATATTAGTGCCCAAGTTAACCTTCAGTCCACCTCTTTTACAAACATTTACATGACTTCTAATCAGCTTACTTCCTGTCTGGGGGCTGGTTTATTATTGTTGTGGATGGGTGTGTGAGTTTGTTAGTGTATTGTGGTCTGGCTAGATTATCTTATCATGATGCCCGCTCTACGTAAACCACAGCAGGAGGAGTTGTTGGGGTTGTTTCCCATCATGTCACTGCCGAGTGAATTGACCCAAGTGTCTCTCACTTTTTACCTTTATTTAATCAGGTTTTATGGGGTGATTTAGCGTTGAGGCAAATATCACACGATATGACTTTGACTTCTAAATCGCCAGTATATCTTTAAAAATTGCAGCAGTAACAGCCAGAGCGGCTCTATTTTTCTACACTAGATGCACTTGTCTTCCTGTTAACAGTTAAAAAAAACAACTGCCAGATCAAACCACTGATGACAGTAGTACATGTTTTCTGTTGAGGTCATAAGAATACAATGAACTTTGAGGCATCAATGAGCCCTTTAAATCAAGTCATAAAACAGATTTTAGAATAACATTATTCACTATTACATAAGTGTATTTTTTTAAAGGGCTGCTCTCCATTTGTTGTATGGTCAGCAAAGATTTTTGTTTGTTTATTTTTTTTAATAAAGTCCTGGTGATGCTCAACGTGGTTTGTCAATTGACTCAAAAGTCATTTTTTTAGGTTAAGCAGCACCGCAGGGTTTTGAGGTTATTGTGGTTATAAAAGCGTTAAAGGCAACTGTCATACAGTGTGACCTTGCTTCCATGGTGATACTCATAATTCCTCAATTAATTCAGCAGATAAAGGAAGACAGTCATCCTTTCATTTACATGTTTCATCCACAATAGATGAATGTTAAATGTCTACATATTTCTGTACTTATTCAGGAGTTAAGTTATTGCAGACTTATCAGATCTGACCTGGTGGAGGACTCAGCTCAGACTCAGCTTCTCTATGCTGATCTCTGAATCTGGGTTATGCGTGACATGATATTAATGATGGAAAAGCCATAATTTTTAAAGTTATTTGTGCCTGTTGTGGAGTCTTGTTCTACTTTTATATTCCCTAGGAAATTTTTGGAAGTTCCCCCATGTGGACAAAGATTTGCTTATTTTTTGTTTTGTTTTTGTTTGTTTTTTTAACAGATGCAAGCAATATTTTTTTGGTTAATCATTTTGTCCATAAAATGAGGCATCTTCAGAAGTCTTGTGATATTCAGTTTACTCACACATGAGCATTAAATCCTCGTATTTATGAGGCAAAAATAAACAAATGTTTGACTTTTGTGCTTTGAAGAATTACAAAAATAGTAATTCAGTCATTAAAATAATTGCAGATTAATTTTCCTGGCCACTGGCTAATAAATTAATTTGCTAATTGTTGTATCTCTGCTGCATTTTTGTCTTTTGATGCCGGATTATACACTGAAAATGTACTGGGTTAAATATTTCAACAGAAACTGCTAATTATCCTTCAGATAATAACTAAGTCACATTAGTCAACAGCAGCTGCTGCCTTTCATTCAGCTAATAAACAATAAACATCAACTGACATGTCAGTTAGCATAACTTTAACCTCGTGTACCTGTGTCCTGCTTTCACTGACCGATCTACATCAAGGCCTCATTTTCTTCACTGTTCCTAGCAGGAGCCACCACATTTCCATCTTTTACCAAAAGTCTGCGTCCTTTCCTGAACGGTTGACTTCCTGGACAACGCTGGGTTCATTCAGCACACAGCTAAGGCAGGGATTCCATCTGACCGCCCTGTGACATGAGCTTGGGTCACCGGGGTTTAACTCATTTATTCCTTTCCTCTGCTCATCACAACCCTTAAGTCCCACAACAGTACGTTAGAAAAGTCACCATCTGGCCGTAAACAGTTGGGATGTAAACGACCATTTCATTTTGTCCTCAGATTATGATCTGATGGTATTTTCCTTTTAATGTCGAAGCCGGTGTTTTTGCATTCACACAAGAGCAGCCTTTTGTAAATATTGCCTCGAAAATGAAAAATGCTCAGCTTCTAGTTTAGTTACCATCTAAGTCTCCGTGACGCCTGGAAGTAAAGACACTGTTCAGTGTAACACTGTCAGCAGCAGAGAGGCTTAACGGGCGTCATGTGCCTTAAAGTTTGATGCGGCATTCGGAGGACAGGAGGCATCAGAAAAGCAGTGGACTCAATACTGAAAATATTTTTATTTTCATCCCAGCTTTTAAACACATTATAATTGTTATAATGGGATTTGTGCACAATTTTTATGACATTTTCTAGACCAAACAAACAGTTTCTGTTGTAATTGTACTTTTCTTGTTAATTGGTCATTTAAAATTTTGCCTAATGCACTATTTACTGATTAATTACTTGATTTAGCAAAACAGAAAACAGTATGTTCCGACTTAAAGTGGAAAATAAGAGGAAAAAAACAAAAATCGTTGAACGACTTGTTTTTATTCGAACCTCTATCTCATCACTTCCTTTGTCCTTGTTTCTTTCTCTACCTGACAGGTGAGTGAGTGAGTGAGAGAGTGAGTGAAGGAACGAGAGAGAGAGAGAGAGGCACCATGGAGCAGCAGAGGCAGAGGACTCTCTCCACATCTGGAGAATCGCTCTATGCTGTGCTGGGAGTCGACAAGAACGCCACAACAGAGGACATCAAGAAATGTTACAGGTATAAACACCATGTGACCAACACCCCCCCGCAACCCCCCTAATGCAGGGGAGGGACTCCATCTTGAATATTTGTGTGTTATGTGGTCCACCACTAGAGGGCATCAGAGGCCTGTGACTAACTCCCTAAAAGGGGTCAAAGGAACCCTGAGATAAATATGAGTTATTTAAGGAGGTGCAGGTTGATGTTTTAATAACTGCCTTGGCTTCTCTGGGCACAATTGATCGTCTTGTTATGTCCTCATCCTCAAAGTTGCTGGTTAAACTTGAAAATGGAATTTAAGACCTAATGGTGAGTTTTAAATGGGTTTTAAAGACTTAAAATGTTGATTTAATTTTCCCCTTTGCTTTAAAAGACAGTTCCTGTGTTGTATCACAGTGCTTGTTGATAGTTTGTGGTGATTTTTGCGCTGTCACTCCACTCTCATCAGGGTTTTTTTATATATTTGATTGAGAGGTGGTGACAGTAGCATCCGTCTGTTTTCTTTCTCTCTGCAGGAAACTGGCGTTGAAGTTTCACCCAGACAAGAACCCGGACAACCCGGAAGCAGCGGAGAAGTTTAAAGAAATCAACAATGCCCACTCAATACTGGCCGACGCCACCAAGAAGAATATCTACGACAAATACGGCTCGCTGGGGCTCTACGTGGCAGAACAGTTCGGGGAGGAGAACGTCAACACCTATTTTGTTCTGTCCAGCTGGTGGGCGAAGGTAGGATGGACACGGCCAGTGGAATTTGTTTTATGCTGTTCTACTGATGGTACTTTTCACGGATTTGGAAAGTTTGTTTGTCCACTTTGAGTAGTTTTTATACCAACCAGCAGTTGGACCTTCTGGAAAAAAAATAAAACTTAATTGTTCTGCTCTGGCAGGAAAATTGTCTTTTACTCTCCATTGAAAACAACAACACAGTGAAAAATGATAACAGCAATAAAGACAATGAAAATATATGCACACGCACATATACACACACACACACACACACACACACACATGCACACACACACCCACACAGACACACACCGAACACACAGGCATGTTAAACTTGGACTAACATCACGACCAGATTAAACACAGACAGTATATTGTAGGTTTGTCAAGTGGAGCGAAATCAGAGCAGGTGGAATCAGTCTCTCACAGTCACACACATTATTATGTGACAGGGCAGTGTGTATTGAAATGCTTCATGATATGGTCCAAGATCCAGTAGGGTAGCAATGTAGTACTAATGTGTGTTTAAAAACAAATTAAGAATATAAAGTATGTCTTTATGAGAAAAAGTTAACACGGAATTCAGATTGAAGAAAAAGGGTATGTATGTATGCATTTATTTATTTATTTATTATGTACCTCCCCTAGATCCCTTTGAGCAGTTTGTAGATTTTTTCAGTTTTGATTGAATGTTGTGAAACACTGAAACATGAAAGAGCCCATTACGTTGGGTGAGGGAATGTTTTCTGTCAGCACTTTTCATTCACAGTTCATTAGTTATTTAAAACCCAGATAAGTTTCACATCACATCACATAAACTGTAAGTTGGTGTATCAATTTAAAAAAGAACCTGAATCAGGATTTGTAGTAGTGTTCTCACTGAGCTCTGCTCTGTCTGCTCTGTGTTTCCCACCATCAGCCCATCGATGTTCAAACATCTCCCCCTCTGACTCCCACAGGCCTTGTTCGTCTTCTGCTGTCTGGCCACCGGTTGTTACTTCTGCTGTTGCCTGTGCTGCTGCTGTAACTGCTGCTGCGGTAAGTGTAAACCCCGGCCGCCCATGGACCAGGAGCCCGAGTTCTACGTGTCCCCCGAGGACCTGGAGGCCCAGATGAACGCTGACGAGAGAGGTGAGGGCGACGAGGCGCTGTGAACTAAAACCTTAGCATGGTTTCCTTGTTGAAAGGTTGAAAGATTGTTTGTGTGTTTTTGTCGGCAGGTTACTTCAGCCGCCCGAAGCTCTGCTTTATATTTATAAAATGACGTGTGTGTGTGTGTGTGTGTGTGTGTGTGTGTGTGTTTTGCACATTTTTAATTGGTTTGCCATTTTTTGATTATCGTTCCCGTAATGGATTCATCTGGCAAATTCTTTTTTTAATAATCAGTTATTATCAGATGACTGTGGTGAAAAAGTAATAAACACCAAGTTCAAAAGCCAAAAATGTTTAATTATCAAACATGTAAAACAAAGGAAAACAGCAAATCCTCGAATTTATGAGCTGAAACCAGAGATTGTTCATTATGACAATATTAAATAACTAATTTATTTCTTATGAATCACCAGAATTATTGTCAGCTGTGTAATTTCCTGTTATTTATTTAGTCGTCTTCTATCCGTCATCATTCTTTCTAAGTTTTGGTTTTCAGGTTTTCAGACTTGTGTGCGTTTTCCCCCTCAGATTGCGCCGAGCCCATCGTGATGCAGCCGTCCTCGGCCACAGAAACCACCCAGCTCACCTCCGATGCCCACCACAGCTACAGGACCGACGCATACTAAACACACACGGCACACACACGCACACACACACATTCAGCTCACACCTAACAGGTAACCACAGCTACAGTTTCAAGCATTAGCACACATGGCTCCACTACATCAGGGGACTGATACATAGGGCACACACACACACACACACACACACACACACACACACACACAAGCAACAGTTTCTCATTACATCCGCAGCAGTATTTATTAACCCCACATGCACACACACATATACACACCAGCAAACGAACACAAACCATCAGTCTGACAGTTAGCGTGAGCTCAGCCCAAACTTTCCCCTGTCTCCATTTCAATAAGAGACAGAAGGTGGGAAAATGTAGGAGGAAGAGAGGAAAAAAAATCCCGAAAAATTCTTTTTAACACGTGCAACCCTTTGTTCCTCATGCAACACAGATTTATCATGCAGCCTGACGTTCACCTTAGGAGCAACAGATGAGCTAGCAGAAGACTGTCGACAAAAAAATCAAATGTGCTTGATAACAATCATGGTGTCCCCAAAACTCAATCAGGAGCATGGACAGGGCGTCAAAGAGGGACACAGAAACTTCACTCGCCAAAATGTAGAGACTAATTTATTAAGTATTTACAGGTTGGTTTTACCTGGGAGAGATATACACTAAAATATTTGTTTACATTAAATCGCTAAAATGTACCACAAGAATGAAGAGGTTAAAGTAAAAGCTTTACAGTTTCAGCCGTCATCTCCTTTTGGAAATGGATGTCTGGAAATTTTAGGAGCAGGAAACATGGCAAGTAAATGCTGGGGATGGTGGAAATGGAAGAGTGAAGCCAGAGCTGAGGAAGAGAGAAACAAGAGCAGCACTTGAGATGTGCAATGAATTTCAACAGTAATGCTTTTGTCACGTGAGACAAATCTCGCCACTGTTGAATCGGGCACAAAGTCAGATTTTCACGCCCCCGCTTTTATGTATATATATAATATCCTTTAGTCTGTTATTCGCAGCACCAGAGCAATCCTGGGTAAATTTGGGGGGAGGAGGGTTTTTTGCCCTGTCGCTGCAAGAATCAAAATTAAGAAAAAGCCATAGTGTGTGCTGTACGTTTCAGTGTTTTTCATAGCTTTGAAGCCCAATTTACAGCTTCTCCGCATCGGTGTCACATCAGTTTTGGCAAATCATCGAAATCTTTGTTTTTAAAACAAGGAAATCAATTCCTTGGATGCTAAATCCTTCTTTCTCGAACTTAAACATTTCTCGATGGTGTTAATTATTCTCTCAGAAACAAGCTGCCTCCTTTTAGCTCACTGGGAAAAACACATGTTGAGGTGTCTCTCTCTCTCTCTGCTCCACGCCAGCTAGAAGTAGGTCAGTGATCCTGAGGAGCTGATAGGATTGGGGGGGGGGGGTATTGGCGCTCATTACCCTCATGAACTTCACCAGGGGGACAACCCCCCCGCCCCACCCCACAGCACCGAGAGGGTAGCTCGCACTTCGACAGGTGTCTCAATGGCATCAATCTCCACTCACTTCTCTGAAATCAAACAAAAGATCAAAAGAGCCCGATCACTCGAATCTGGTTCAGCAAGTGGTACTCGTGACATGTCTCGGTTTAGAAGCGGGTGTAGCTTAACCTTTATAAACCATCAAGCTATCACAGGGCTCCTAAAGATTCGAGCTAATTCTTGACCAGGTTTGACACCTTTGGCCTGTCAGCGATCGAGGTTTCAGCTGAGAAAGTCATCAGTCTTCTGATTATAGGGAAACACTAGAAACTGCAGCTGCTGGGACCAAATCACAACCATCTTAGCTGACAATCAACACCAGCCTGCAGAGTCTAAACGTTTACTGTGGCCAGTGTGTTTTTTCTCCTCCGTCCCAGGAGCCATGGAAAGTCCTCTAGTGATCTAGTTACTCCTATTATTTATTTGGCAAAGTAGCAGCAGTGACTTTCTGTTAACACCCCTCCATTGTGGATTTACCGGCTCCTCCTCCACCTCCTCTTTTCCAACCTCCTCTCTCCTCTTCTCCTTCACTTCTTTGTCCCTCTGTGTTCGACTCGACCCTTTTTTTTTTTTTCTTCCCCATGCAAAGGATTGAGCTCCCTGGTCTCACACCAGAAGCCATGTGAGACCAGTGGTACCAGCAGAGACATTACGAGGACACCACCACACATCAGTGACCTCTTGCTGTCACTCATATGGAACATACACACACATATACACTATATACACTATTTGAGCCCTGTTTTTGTTTGGTTTTAGATTTCAATTTGTTTTGTGAGAAAGTTTAAAAAAAAAATGCTGTACATGTCGTGTAAACTGTATGTTTTAGATTTCACTGTATTTCTCTGAGTTGGTCGGAACTTTGAATGCTCTGGGGTTTTTTTCTTCTTCTGTTTGTCTCTGTAGATTTGCTTTTTATTGTTTTTATTTGTTTTTGTTTGTTTTTTCTTATTTATGTTGTAATGACGGGAGGATATTGGCATCCAAAGTCTTACTTGTTCGTGTGACAACAGTTTTGTAGATGATGCAAAATTCTGATAGTACAACAATCAGACTGACTAGTTAGGGTATGATTTTCCAGAATAACTTCTTTTAGTTCTTCTTTATTTGTCACACATGAGTAGCACTCTAGCTCTGCTGTAGAAAAAAACAGGAACATTGTGGGTGTTTGTGTCAACTGTTTAATTTTTTGTAAAAAAAAAAATAACAAAAAACAAAACAAAAGACCTTCATCCAACCAAAACAGGCTAACACACTGACTATATTTTCCATTGATTGCTCAATCAAACACATACTCATGTAATTTTACATATCATGAGAAAGTGCAATAAGAGCTGAATAAGTCTCTTCTATGGCTGTCCTCCAGTTTTAGACTGCCAGTTAATTTTTATTTTATTTTATTTTTTTTAAGGTTTCAGGGAATCTGCTGGTTCATAAAAAATCTTTCTGAAAAGGAATTTTGAGGCCACGAGAAGAATGCGATGTTGCTAAATCTAGTTATTCGATGTCTTCAACATTAAATTCCACAAATTCTTTATTACATCGGTGAAAAACAGTTAATACAATCTACAGCATCTCGTCTCCAGTGATTGATTTTTATTCTTTCTTTTGGTTTTTCTTCCAATTTTAAGTTTATATTTCCCATCCAACTTCTGATTAAAAGGGTCTTAAGGGTTTTTATGAAACCTGCAGATGCTCTGTTTTAACCAAATATATCTTCACTTGATTAGTTTTTGTGCTTCGTGTCATGTGATCACTGACCACTTCAATGCCACACTGTTAAACACAAATCCCTGATTCCTAATTTCTTTCTTCTATTTTTTTTCCTTGATTGACCTAACATGAAACAGTGTCTGAGTGAATGCAGTGTTAAGTCGGAAAATCACAAACCCGGAGTCGAGAAACTGACATCGTTAGAACTAAAACAATGACATAAATAACAAGAGCTGATGTGTGAATATAGCAACCAGACGATAATAATATTGAAGCATTATTTTATTTATTTTATTTTTCATATCTTTTTAATAATTGATTAGCAAGCGGCTAGCTGGTATGTCAAGGGGATGTATAGAATTTTAGGTGTCAACCATTTTTACAATGACAAAATGGCTGACCTGCTGTATATACACGCAGTGGCACAGTACATAGAGACATAGAGGTTTTTGTGTTTTTAGCATGGACTAATAATGTTTGCATCTGTCAGGCAGACGTATGGGTAAATTAAGTATCTGATGTACTGTTGTAAAATAAATGTTTCTGATGCTTCAGAGCCTCTTTTCTCATTGTGAGTTTCTTTTCATTTATAACCTCAAATTGTATGTACATTGGCTTTATCCCATGAAATGTGTATATGACTGTAACCAGCATAGCTGTGATAATGAATGTGCTTACTAAAATCACCCAAAAGAAAGCATTCGTAACAAGAAAAGATGGGGGCCAAGACTACTTCCTGGTGCAACACCACAAGGTACGTTATCAGTTCCTGATATAAGATCTCATGGATCAGAAACTTATAAAATAGTTCACTTTCATACAATATTTTCATAACCATAATGATGGAAATATAATTTGCTGTGAAAACAAACTCCCAATTCAAACAAAAATTTATTAAGGAACTACAAACCACAAAAATACATTCAGGGCTTCATGTTTGTTTTGCTCTATATTTGAAACCATATAATCAAACTTTTTAACAAGTTCCAATGTGATGTGACATAACAGAGAAATCTATGCTTCTACCACATATATACTGCAAAGACTTAGCATTGCTATAACAGTGGTACTCACAATGGACAGTTTTTAAGATGAACAATAAAAAGTGATGCAGACAGAACCAGATACCGTCTTTTTTTACTCCACAAATTGTTCATTTTTGTCAAAACCTGACACATTACCCACAATGCAACTCTTCAACCAGCTAGTAGCGGCTAATGTAGCTTGGAGACAAAACCTTTGAGCAGATATGAGGAGTGGGCTACAGAGATGGAAGATTTCTGACCACATCCTAGGATTTTTTGGTTTGATAGGGACCAAGATAACTGCCCTGTCTAGTGCTTGTGGAGTTAATACAAAATATGTCTCTACAGGAGAAATTTTATTTGTCGAAAATATGTAGATTGATAAACACATTAAAATTCCTCTCCTACAAGTATGTTATAGTGTGTTATAATCATTTATTAAATGTTTACATAGTACCTATTAATACTAAATACGAATGTTAAAGAAAAACGAAAAACCCGACACTTGAATTGAACTTTTAACACAGTCAGATGCAGTCATCAGGTTATACTGTGAGGGTGAATGTCTTCCCATCTGCTTGCAGTAATAAAGGTGCCTCGAAATTACCGGGGCAATAATTTAGTTGTATGTCTGTGTGTGTGTGTGTGTAACAGTAGAAAGAGCACAGCCTGGCATGGCCTTAATCTGTCCACATACCATCCACCGCCTGATATGGAGTGTGGGTGTGTGTGTGTGCATGTGTGTTATGATCATTTCAGAGGCACTGGACTGAAACCTGACACGAACACCCCCCCCCCCCCAAACTCACCATCCACCCCACGTGTCCTCTCTCTCTCTCTCTCTCTCTCTCTCACACACACACACACACACATACACACGCACAAAACTTCTGAAAATGAGGAGGAAGCTGCAAATACATGAACCCAGCAGCCGCTACTTGTGTGGAAAGAGAGGACCGGCGTGAGTGTTGAGTGTCAGATGATCGAGGGAGGACGAGTACTCGGGGAGACGAGAGAGCGAGGGGGAGGGACGGACTCTGTCCTAATGTCCCGTCCTGGCTGATTTAGCTCCAGCGTCCGGTGTCACAAGAGCTGAAGAGGAGACCACAAACCGGCCCCCTGCTTCGTTTCTCCTCCCTCGTCGACAAGCTTCATTTCTCCAACGGACCGACCTCGATGTGACCTCTTGACCTCAGCCTCTGGACATTTTATCCCAGTGGACCTCTCTGATTTGTCTCACTTAAGACACTGGATGTTAAACATGTCTCCCACTCCCTTTGCTCTGTACAAGTCGGCAGTATTGTGAAAAACTCACTCAATCAAATCCTGGAAATGTAAACAAAGCTACAGCTCACTGAAGTT
Source organism: Istiophorus platypterus (assembly GCA_016859345.1). Taxonomy (NCBI): domain Eukaryota; kingdom Metazoa; phylum Chordata; class Actinopteri; order Istiophoriformes; family Istiophoridae; genus Istiophorus; species Istiophorus platypterus. Next base: position 18,411,573 of record CM029111.1, read on the forward strand.
CATCTAAAGAAAAATGCACTTTTAAATTAAAACTGGACGAACTTGAGGAATTCCCAAGGAGACCCAGTAAAGCCCCGCCGGACCCGTTGGTCGCCGGTTCTTTCCTCACGGTTGCAGGATCTGGACCGTGCTGACGGAGGA
>CM029111.1:18416713-18544213 GCA_016859345.1 Istiophorus platypterus
TTACAGTTTACAAATCTGCGCAGGGGCTGGGGATTGTAGGTGCACTGTGGTGGTTTAGGATTGAATTTCTTCCATCCGAGTTTAGTTTAGCACAAAGACCTGGACCAGGGAGAAACCCCAGTCGGATCTGGGGGATATGTGCAGGTTTTAGAACCTGAGAGAACCCAATAAAATCGTTATGGCCAGTCAAACGGGGCAGAACATCTCTGAAAAGCCCCTGTGGTGAGTACCTGCCGTCAGTGGCATGAGGAGGGACCAACCTCGAGAAAACCGGTGACGGGGTTTTGTGGGATGTGCCGGAACGGGTCAGATCTGCGGCGTAGCGGACTTGAGGGATGTCCGGCCTCAGGGGCCTCGTAGAGTCCGAGCTTCTGCAGGTCCAAACTGTTTCAGTGGACTGACGTCCACCGACGTGTGGTGAGGGGGGTCATAATATTTAGACTCATCAGAGCATCTTGTTTATGGCAGTTTTAAAGGCGACTGTGTATCAGACCATGTTTTGTTTGGGACAAGTGACTTCCTGGAGTCTCCACCGGTTGACTGGACATCATGCTCCCAGCCAGGAAATAGTCAACACATAAAACCCATCAATGCTGCTCACGAAATGTTTATGCATCTGATTTTAGGCTGTTTGGACATGTTACATACTTATAAGCTAAAAGTGTGACTGCTGTGGCAGAGGATTCAGCTCAGAACCATCAGATCTGAAGGAAGCAGACACTGCTGCTGCTGTTTGGAAGCTTTTAATGGACAAGTGTCAATTTTAGCAAAGACCCAATAGAAAATAATCATTTTCATTTGGTTAGTTCATACATTTTCTGCTGCCGTTCCAGGTCCAGGTGGAATTAATTATATCAGGAATTACAAACAGCTCAGAAGTACTGAAAAAAAATGTGATATGGCAAAAAATGTCTCTACTGACTCTATCATACTTTCATACTTTGGTCAGTATGAGAGTGAAACAGGTGTTAATTTCACTCTGTGGAGTTAAAAGTGAAGCCTGCAGAGACACTGTTAAAGGACACAAGTAGCTTTTACTGCAACACTTTGAGATTACAAAGAGATGCCTGGGAAGTGGAGAGAACTTTGTGTCTGAACCATAAAACCAGGTGTAGACCAGGTCTTTAGGTCCTCGGTCCTCGTTCCTCGGCCTCTACAAGCCCCTGTCCGACCAGCCCTGTTCCCCCCGTCAGGCCCAGCAGCAGCTGAGGCTGATTAAAGCCGCTATTTCAGGACTCTTTACCCGTCTAACTTTCCGTCTCGCTGCTCATCTGTCTGTCTGTCTGTCTTGCCCCCCCAGGACCCTCAATTCTCTAATCGGTTTCCACTTCTGGACAGTTTTCTCCAGTGATCCCTTGTTTTTCTGTTGCTGTCCCATTTTAACCGTCCTTCCATATTTCTGTCTTTTTGTCCAGCGTTGAATCATCAACCTTTGACACTTTTTTGACCCAAAACATATTAAAGGAAATGGGCGTATGAGTTAGATCAGAAGACTGATACGACTCTAATGTCAACTCTGTTTTATTTTAGACTTCATCTTCCTCATAGTAGCCAAAATATTAAACTCGTACTGAGCTGATTTTTTAATAAAACCAGGCCTGAACTTCACCACTTCTACTGCACGTTGTGTTTCGATCATTGCAAAGTGAGCAATTTTTTTCCAAGCAGTTTTATTAGTATTTTGGTAACATGAAACGATCGTTACAACATATAACACAACAGAAGACGCACATACACAGGAAAGCAACGACGCAGAGTCACAACATCGGCGCAGCAACGCGAGAGTCACCCAGACGGAAACTAACACACCCAGATTCTTTCATGTGTGGTGGTTCTCGCAGCTCAGACCCATCGGGGATCACGACCCGGTTTTAGTCCAGGTGGGGTGTGAGTCCAAAACCAGTAGTCTGTGCTGAAGGTCCCTCTGATATTAGATTAACAATCTCTGCTGGGAGAGAGTCCACGAGTATCCTGGCAAACATTCAGAAATGATTCATTAAATTTAATGAGACCCTGTTTCACTTCTCCTGGTGAAAGTTCCTCACATGGACAAAATAACCGCAATGGGAACGAGGTCAACGCAGGCCTCTGTGTTATTTTTACTTCATTCAGAGACCAGGACGGCACACTAAGGTCACTCAGTGAGTGTTTGTGTGTGTGTGTGTGTGTGTGTGTGTGTGTGTGTGTGTGTGTGTGTGTGTGTGTGTGTGTGTGTGTGTTTGTGTGTGTGTGTGCCTTCTGGGTGTTTACGTGCTGGACGGGGAACAGGGGGTTTTTGCAGATCTCGCTGGTGCTCAGGAACCCGTCCTGAAGCAGGTGGAGGATTTAACGCATTCTCCACCGGTGACACTGACTGATGAATGACAACCCCACACCCCCACCCAATTAATGAAATCCCAGCATGCAGCTGTGCTGTATAACAGCAAACCCCATCTGTTTGGTGTTGAAAGACAGACGCAAATGCACAGCTGGTGAGCGGCCGGAGCAGAAACCATCAGCGTTATGTTTACATCTGTGATATTTTATTTTTCGTTTGTTCGTTTTTTCCCCGCCCAGCCCACCCTGTTCCAGGCCCGGACCACCATGATGGTGAGCAGCGGCCGTTTCCGCTGTCCGTCCTGCAGACACGAGGTGGTGCTGGACCGTCACGGCGTCTATGGTCTCCAGAGGAACCTACTGGTGGAGAACATCATCGACATCTACAAGCAGGAAGTCAGCAACAAAAACAGCAGTGACGATGACGCTGTGAGGTGCAGAGAGACGACAAGAGATTTAAAATACAATCACACATGTTATATATGAACTCTGACAGTTTATCAGGAGCAACTAGCTAAAACTAATGCAGTCCTGTAGTAAATCCTCCTTCATGAGGGTTAAAATGTTCAGTTTTGGATTCAACTCTATCATTTTGGTGGTGCTGTTAAACCGTATTACATACATGGGGGTGGCGGTTCCTCCGTCTCTCTCCCCAGCCCCCTTCCTCCTCCTCTGCCTCCGGCTGCTAAGCTGACCTGTCCGGACCACGAGGGCGAGAGGGTGAACATCTACTGTCTCACCTGCCGCGTCTCCACCTGTTCCCTCTGTAAGGTGTTCGGGGCCCATCGGTCCTGTCGGGTGGCTCCTCTGACGGACATCTACCAGCAGCAGAAGGTATAAAGTATAATAACAGACTGTATGGAGATGTGTGGGGGGCAGTCTGATGTGTGTGTGTGTGTGTGTGTGTGGGGGGGGGGGGGGGCCTTCAAAGGATCATACCACTGTTGGGTTTTTTTTCATGTTCTAAGTTATTCCTGAATATTCAAAGTAAATAATAACTGTTAAGTTAGATTTTTAGATCTTTTTAAGATTTTTTATATATTTTTTTTAGATTTTTACAGTCAATAAACAGATCAAACTTTATTTGTCTTGCACTTTTAATGCAGGTTAGTAAAGCGTTTTACTTATTGGTCCAGGCTCATTCCAACCTTTAACTAACAGGTCAAGTTTATCTCCTTTCGTTTCTCAGGACGAGCTGAGTGAAGGCATCAGTTCTCTGGTGGAGGTCAATGGTAAAATCCAGGCTTTGATCAGTGAGCTGGAGGAGGCCTGCAGAGCCATAGAGGTGTGTGTGTGTGTGTGTGTGTGTGTGTGTGTGTGTGTGTGTGTCTGAAAAGTCTGAAACCTCAGTGTCTTTTCCTTCATGTTTTCAAATGAACAAATCTTAACTTGATATCTCTTTATTCTCAGCTTCATTTCTCTTATTCTGCCTTTTTGCTGTTTCTTAAATGTAATTTTGACAAATAGATGTATAATCATAAAAGGCTGTTTTTTACCAGCATGGTTTCATAAAATGTTCTACCGACACAGTTTTCCAGATTCAGTTTTATACACCAAGTATTTTCCTTTTTACTATAATTTCTATAATAAAAATATACTTTTTCCTGTTTTCTTCATATACTGTACAATGACACTCACTATGAACATGTCCATTTTGTTTTTTTGTGCCCTCAACAGGAGAACTGTAAGACCCAGAAGCAGAGTGTGTGTGACAAGTTTGGCCAAATGGTTTCCATCCTGCAGGAGAGACACAAGGTCGGGTTTTATTCTTGGCTCTCATTTAATTTGTGGAGCCTCTGATAAATACAGTGGTGGTTAATCAGACCCCCTGTAAAACTAATAATGATAATGATGATAACTACAGTAAATGAAGGAGTAGAAGTAGCAGTTCTGTGGCAAAAAAAACACCCACATGATATATAATGTTATATGACATATAAACTGCATTTTGATAACTAAACCACAGACCACTCACATTACAAAACTGTCACTTCTCTTCCTTATATTGCAAAATATAATGATAGAGATGAGGAGATGAGCTAATGCTGATATTTAGAACCTGGTAAATATTTGTGTTGTGCATTAAAAGTAAAAGTTCTGCAGTATGAAGCTGTAGCAGAAACAGTAGCAGCAGTAACACAACCTGTAAATGTAGTGGTAGTTGAAACCAACCACCACCATCATCATCATCATCATCATCATCATCATCATCATTGCATCACCACCCTGAAGGCGATGACGCAGCAGATAAGCTCCGAGCAGGACGAGAAGACGGGCCACGCCCAGGCGCTGGTGCGTCGCTATGGGGACAGCGTGGAGGCCAACGCCAAGCTGATGGAGCGAGCGGCGGGCAGCATGGAGGAGCCGGACATGGCTGCTTTCGTCCAGGTGGGAGGGGATGGGAGCGTTGCCGGTTTTAAAAAAGATCAGGAAAGATCAGACTGAAATATCGGACTGAGAAACAATGGAAAAGGAAAATCTGGTTTTCATCCAGACCACTGATACTGAGAAAACAAGCTTTAGAAAAAAAATGCTCTGTGAACTAGGCTCAGGAAACATGAGGTTATAAAAGTCGACTTTACTTGTTTTTATTTTTAGTTATCTCTTTCAATGGAGACCTACAAAATAAACCTGTGCAGTTCGATAAGGACAGACACAGTAGAGTAACAACACTTTTACACTAAAGTAAAACATATTACAAGTTTAGTTTTGATTCTTTAAAACAAAACCAAAAAAATTGGGTGAAAAAAGAGATTTGACTTAAAAAGGCAAAATTTTACACGAGGATCGGTTGTCACAGAGTCGTCTGAATGTTTTGGGAGCTTGGCCACTAATAGACACTTTTTAGTGTAAAAATGACTGTTTATTTCAGCCTCTACTGAACCGACTTTCCCTATTCACTGTTCATCATGTGTTTTTTTAGTTGTGTATCTTGAAATGATCCATCCCTAATTTCCCTCTCTTGTCCTCTTCCCTCTGTCCTCTTCCCCTCCACAGAATTCAAGAGAGCTGATCACAAAGTGAGTATTGATCTTTAATTTTATCTGATCGGATCCTTTGTTCAACATGTGCATGTGCTTGACTTTGCGTAGACCTTTTGTTCTAGAACTTTTATTTTTTGTTATTGTTCGTCTCTAATGTATAAAGAGACTTATTTGTTGATAAAAATCAGCTGTGATGTCTCTATTTTCCTTTCGCTCCCTCCTCCTCCTCCTCTTCCTCCTCCCTCCTTTAACCTCCTCTATTCTCCCTTCTTCCTCGTGTTCCTCCGTTACTCGCCCTTCCGTCCTCAGGGTCATAGCGGCGGCCGGTCCCGGTCCGGCTGAGACGCTGAGGCCGGGTTATGAGGACATGAGCCACTACACGTTTAACTTCAGCCGCCAGGAAAGAGCCCTGAGGGGCATCGACTTTATCAAAGGTAGGCACCAGGACGGACGGACATCAATGCTGGGAAACTCAGTCTTTGTAAGTCAGTAATTATTTAGCAAAAATAAACAAAAAAAACAAAACAATTTTGACTATTAAACAAAAAAAAAAGCAGCATTATTCATTTATCTGCAGTGATACAGGCCAAACTAATCTGCAAAACAAAGCGTTGGTTTGGACATTAGGAAAAAAAAGTAGAATTATTTGGATGTTATTTATTTTTTATGGTTTTAGACAAGTTGTGTTGTTGTTTATTGGATGAAACATTTTACCTGACTTTATTAGAAACTTTATCATGATTTTATCGTTTTATTTATATCTGTGAGTTGTGGCTTATTTTGCATTATATATCTTGTGTTTTTTTTCTGGAACTCGTTGTTGTTGCCAGGAGACATTTGAAATATAAATAGTCTCAACAAGACTTCAGTGTAAAATGATAGTTAAAATATATATATATATATATGTGTATATATATACCGATATCAGTGAAATCAGTTTCCATTTTGAAGCTTGTGAGTATGAACAACCCAGTTCCACTTAACGTGGAAGAAAACTCTCAGAGCTCGTAACAGTCAAACAAAATCACACGAACAAAATCCCGCGAATAAAATCACACTAAAACAACAAAAAAAAAAACTGAGTGAAATGTGAATGGAGTCCTGGAACATGAATATTAAATGTCATCAAAGTAGAATTTTATTTCTGCTGTTGCCAAAACACTTTGACCTTAACAACTCAAACGGACAAATCCAGGTTCTTTTGTCTCTCTTCAGCTGCGGAGGACGTTCCTGAAGAACCAGAGGTCGAACCAGAACCTGAAGAACCCAAAGAGTCCTCTGTCCAGAACACTGAGCCAGAGCACCACCAAGAAACCTCCATCCAGAACCTGCAATCTGTCCCAGGACCAGTTAAGGAGATGATCCCAGCTCTGAGTTCGCCGCCAGCAGAACCGGAGCAGAAGGAAGCACCGGCATCCACCCTGGTCCCACCGGCGCCAGGACTCCTGAGGGACTCTGTGGAACCTGCGGCGGCCGACCTGCAGCCGGAGAGCGACGACGCGGACCTGGAGGAAGGAGGGTCGGGTCAGATTAAGAACAAGGAGGAGGAGGAGGAGGAAGAGGAGGAGGAGCAGGAAGATGAGGCAGAGGGGTGTGCGGGTCCGGACCCTGGTAAAGAGGCGAACATCTGTGAACATCAGGAGGGGATGAGCACACAACAGGTACAGTTCCTCAGCTGCTGTAAAGGAAACCGTCGAGGTTCGAGGTGTTTATGTCAACCACTGGGCAGATGTTTCTAAGGTAACTGTTTCCCTCATGCAGCCAATTAAAAGAGCCCAGAGCCCATTAACTATCATTCGTCTTTCCATTACATCATTGCAAAACGTTTTTCCAAAAGATGAAAACTTCAAATTTAATTTTAGTCTGATTTCCTCCCTTTTACTCAGCATCTCGTCTCCATCAGCTTTGAAAAATAAATCGCAGAAATTTGACATTTGTAGGAAGTAATTCTGTTGAATCAAGCGATTGTGGATGACAAATACTTTTGACTGAAATAATTGTATTGTTACTTGGTGCTGGATCTCTCCCCGGTTCTGCGTTCAAGAACCTCAACCTCAGAGAATATTTAGGGCACATTCCAAATAGTGCTAATGAACTCTGTTGATAAAACCATGATATCTAGTGGACAAAATACCCATGGATGCACTAAAAAAAATACACCCAGCAAGCACTTTATTAGGAACACCTCACTGATACTGGGTGGTTCCTGTCGCACTCAAACAGCTTCAGTCCTTCCTGACATTGACTCCACCAGATGTTGGAAACTTTCCTCAGAGGTTCTGGTTCCGTGTCGACATGATGCATCACATCATTTCTGCAGATTTGTCATTGATGCTGTCAGTCTCCTGTTCTACCATATCACAAAGGTGGTTCTATAGATCCAGGGCTGGAGCCTGTGGTGGGGGGCGGGGGGGGACTGAAGTCCACTGAACTCACTGTCATGTTCGTGAAACCAGTTTGAGACTTTTGCTCTGTGACCTGAATCATTATCCTGCAGGAGGTGATGGTGAACTGTGGCTATAAAGAGATGAACATTGTCGGTAACGATACTCAGACAGGATGCGGAGTTAGACCATGACTGACTGGAGTTAAAAGGATCAGAGTGAGTCAAGATAATACCCCCCCTCACCATCACCCCACCCCCACCACCATCACACCACCCCCACCCCCACCACCAGCTGGACTGTTGACACCAGACAGGTCGGGTCCATGGATTCGTGCCGTCGATTTCAGGTTCTGACTCGACCATCTGCTGCCTCAGCAGGGATCCAGATCCATCAGACCAGGATACGTTGTTCCAGTCTTCAACGATCCAGTTCTGGTGAACCTGTGTCCACTGCAGCCTCAGGTCTCTGTTCCTGTCAGATGGGACCAGAACCTGACGTGGTTCTTCTGCTGTTAATGCTCATCCACCTCAATGTTTGACTTGATGTTCTGCTCACCCAGCTCCAACGAGTCTTCCCTGACCTCTGACCTCTGACCTCTTACCTCTCAACATGACCTGCTGCTCACTGAATGTTTTTGGCTCCATTCTGAGTAAAAACTCTCAAACACTCAAACCAGCTGGTCTGGCACCAACAATCACGGTCAGACTTGCTGACACAGTTTTTCCTTCATTGTGATTATTTATGTGAACATTAACTAAAGCTCCTGATCTTCCTCTGTGGGACTTTATTCATTAAACTGCTGCCACCTGATTAATAAGCAGGTGGATGGATGTTCCTAATAAAGTGCTCTTGAGTGTATAATCACCAGTGTTCATCTAATGCCAGATCTGACCTGTGAAGGAGGCAGTGACTTTCACCCACTAGTTTTTAGCCATGTTCATGGGCCAGTTATGAGACATGGGGCCCCTGGCGACAGACCCCTGAAGGGCCCCTGCCTCCTGATGCTGTTTTTTTTTCATCTTTTCAGTGACATTTTGCAGGTTAACCATAAATCTGAAGAAGAGAAAGAGAAGGAAGGAAAAATTTATTAGGATTTAAAAAAAAGAAATAATGACATCAATCAAAAAAATCCAAGTAAAATAATTAACCCACCTCATAAACCAAAAATGTCATTTTGCCAGTTTTTACTATAAGAATCTTTCGGTCCTTTCAATGGCTGCAGCACAAATGTCAGTTTGATTGAAAATGAATCTAAAAACCATTAGGCTTTGGAAAATGGTCAATAATAGTTAATGGGCTAAATCATGTAAAACCCTCTGAACGCTCCTCTATCTGTCTTCCTTCATGAATCAGTATGAGGGGGGAGGGGCAGAAAGGGATGCAGGTGATTGGACGGCACAGAGAGAGATGGAGGAAAAACCAGATGCTTGGGATGAAGGAGGAGAAGAAGAAGAAATCCAGGTTAAGGAGGGGACAGATGTTGTGTTTTACCCCAGCCAGTACAAACCAGGCAGCCAGTACAGGGTTAGCCCTGGTCCAGGTACAGTCCAGACCAGCTCAACACCACCAGCCGGGGGCTCCCTCTCAGAGGCCGGGACCCAGAGTGAGGCCTACAACGCAGTCCGAGCAGGGTCCGAACTCCAGGCCCAACCACAGCCTCTGTGGGCTCAGGATTCCCAGCTCCTGTCTGGAACTCAGACGTGGATCCGAGAACAGGGAACACCTTACACAAACTGGACTCCCACTGGACCGGGAGAAGCCGGTATAATCCAAGAGGAAAATGAGGAGGAGGAGGAGGAGGGCCTTCAGGGCTGGGTGTGTCTACCTGGGACCGTGGATAAAAGTTTCAGCCAGGCAGACACTAGTTTTGACCTTGGAGATCGTGGCTTAGACAATGTTTCTGATAATAATGATACCACATTGTCCCTACCGGTGGAGGACACTAGTTCAGGGACGGATGACGATGACACAAAGTTCATGGATGGAAAGGAAGAGGATGCAGAAGAGAAAGGGCAGCTTGAAGAGGATGTTTTAGGTCTTAACGGTGCTTCAGGGCTGAAGGGCAAAGGGTTGGGAGGGGGTAAGATCGAAGCCGAGATGATGGAAAGAGGAAGTCGGGCGCTGAGGCAAGATTCCTCCCGTTCAGAGATGGGCGGTGAAGCTGCGAGGGGGGGCAGCTCTGAGGATGTGGAAGATCCCGGTGTGGAGAGTAAAGCGTGCGTGATACGGGGCATAAGAGACGCAGAGTTTGAGGCCGGTAGTTCAATGTCTGCAGGACATGAACAGGAAGTCGGGGTGAGCGGCAAGCGGCCGGAAGACTTTAGGGCCACAAGGGACGCGGGCGCTTCTGAAACCGAAGAGAAAATAACGCCCTGCGTCTCTCTCCAGGTCAGTGTCGCCCAGTTTTACCGTCATCATCAACATCTTCATCACCATCGTCGTCGTTGCCATCATCGACCAGGCTCTTGCACTTGTCACCTGCGCCTGTTGATGTGACTACATCTCCACCTTGTCCTCTTCTTCTTCTTCCTCTGCTTCTTCATCTTCTATTTTTTCTCTCGTTCTCAGCTGTTGCTGTTTATATTTTGCAGTCACTGGTTTGCAACTTGGCCACGACGGCTTCAGCTCTTTCATTCAGGTCTCTGTGTTGCTGGGATGGAGGAAGGAGGACGGAGGGAAAGTGATTTCAAAACACAGTTTCACCCCGTTAATTAAAGATTAATCCAATTTGGTGAAAGGCCTGAAAATGAACCTTTTTTTCAACCATGAGTTTTTCTACCCCATTTAACAGGATTCTTCCAAATTTTGAGAAGAAGATTGAATTTTAAAAAATCTCTAAAAACACAGATTGTAGTTGCCAAACACTTCTGTTCACATCGTGCAACAGTTCAGAAGAAGTTTTCTAATCCGCTGCTTGAATAGAAGCACGATTACGAGTAAAACCCCTGAATTTTAAAATTCTACTTAAGCCAAGGTACATAAGTTTTATTAGAAAATAGGACTGTAAGTATGGCAATGAAAGTACTTGCTCTGCAGTAACTGATAATTATTTATCACATTATTAGATTATTAATTCTAAATTTTCAGAGTTTCAGAAGTATTTCAATTTTGCAGCTGCTCCAAGTGAAGCTGGTTTTAACTACTTCAAATACATTTAGCTGATTTAGTCCACTGGTTGCCAACCTGGGGGTCAGGCCCCTCCTGAGGGTCACCAGATTAACCTGAGGGGTTGTGAGATGATTAATGGGAAAGAAGGAAAAAAAAAGTTCCAATACACAAATTTTGTCTTTATATTTCTGGAATTTTCTATAATTTGTTTTGGAAATGTCGGAAACCTGAGAATGAAACCATCTGAGTGGAAATGGGATGTGTGAAGTGGCGTTAAATAGAACAGTAAGTAGAACAATAAGTAGTACCAAAGTACGAGTACTTCGAGTTGAGTGTTTTGGTAAATGTACTTGATTACTTTCCACTACTGCTCAGCAATGATATATCCCATCAGCATGAGCCTCATGGGAGCTGTTGTTGTCGAATTGTTCTACTGTCTTAAAATGACACGGTGGAGAACTTCGCTCTCCAGTAGAGAAGAGTGAGCAGGTAGATACTGATTTATCTTTCTGACAGAAAGCAGCCAAGGTACATACATTAGTGGTTGGAGATTAGGGTTTATAATCTCAATACGTCATTTAGTAGATTATAAACAGTCAGATTAGATGAGTGCCTTCCTCCTTTCCCAAGACTTCTTCGTGTTGTCGTCTTTTTGTCGCAGCATCATCTCTCCATCTCCTTCTTCCATCCTCTCCTCCACCCCCCATCTCTTCCTGTCTCTGTCCTGTATTTACCACCCCCACCCCACCCCCACCCATCCCTCCATCCGCCTCCAGGCTGTCACTCTGCTCTTCTACCTGTTGGCCTTCCTGCTCATCCTGCAGCGGGTGTGGGCTTACATCGGCTGTTTCGTTTGCACGTAGCACCAGTGGGAGACGCACCCATCCTCACCGCCGCATGGCTCAGGTACACACACCTGCCTGCTCCCACCTGGGCGGTGCTGTTCGAGGCTTTTATTCTGGAGCTCCCAGTTCTAGTGTTTCTTTTCAAAATACAATGCTTTTTGAGATTAAAAGTGTCTAAAAACTGAGGAATGCTGGCATGAAGACAATGCAGATTAATGGCCAATGGCACGTCACTCATTTCAAAGCCTTGTTCCTAAAATTTTTCTCCTTATGAAAATTGTTTCATCATGTATTTTGACTTGAGTTTAATTGAATTTCATCAGTGACATTATCAAAACTACTGCAACTACTACTGTTTCATAATTATATGTAAAAGAAGAAGAAAATGAAGAGAAAAAAGACAAATAAATTAAAAGAAACTGATCATTTCTTAGTAACATGTTTTGTTTTTCACAACAAATTGTTAGACGCTCACAGAGAAAAGGAGATAAAAGAATAAGACGAAAACTCAGCAGACTTTTTAACATTATAGATACAAATAAAAACTATATTAGGTAAAATAATTAATGATAATGTTTTTTCCTAATTAGAAACAGAGGTGAAATCCTCATTTTTGCCCCCTGAGCTCTGTTTACTCTCATCTCTGCTGACACCTCGTGAGAAAACTGTGTAATTACAGTTCAGTCTTAAGCTGAAGTCGGTAGAGACTTTTTCTCCTTTATATTAAAATCAAGTCACACTAAACAACTAAATAACAAAATTAGGATGAATAAACTGTCTGACTTGAATCTATTAATAACTTTTGCTGCATTTTTTCAAATATAATTTCTATTCTTGCTGTTTATACGCTCCAGTAACACTCAACACAACGTTGTGTGCCTCACACTACACGTTGAGTTCTGGCGGCATATTCGTGGAAATTTCATATCAATGTGCATCAAGGTGCTTCTTCTTTTGTTTGCATCTTTACACATTGTCAAATAGATAATGATGTTCTGTTATGATCGTACTTAAACGCATCATAGAAGATAATTGGAAATTAGTTTTAAGAGAAAATATTATTTTGACATCAAGTCTTTTTCTTTCTTTTTTAATGGAAATGTGAGTTTGGAGCAAAAGAAAAACCCCAAACACCTCATACAGTTCATTTGTGTGTGATGTTTCCATAATACGCTCAATGAGATAAAGGATATACTGTACAGTGATAGTACAAAGTGGGTTGTTTTTATGTTGATTGTTTCTATGTCTTCAGACATGTAAAAGCCCCCAGATCCCTTCTAAAGAGGAGCAAGACACCCCCCCCCCCCCAGATTGAAAGAGACTGATCTCAATCAGTCAGTGGCACAATTTACCTCTTAAAGTCAGAGGAATATTTCTTTTCCATTTTTTCTTTGTTCCAGATGGAGACTGAGACAAGGAGTCCAGCTAAGACCGGTCCTCCCCTCTCCTCTTCCTCCTCCTCCTCCTCCACCTCCTCCCCCGCCTTCAGGGAGCCTCCTCGTCGACCCAGTTTCTGCTTCTCCTGGCTTAACCCCCTCCACAAGAGGAAGTAGTGGAAGGAAAGCAGCGCTAGGAGGTGAAGGGATAAGGAGAGATGGTCTTCACCTCCAGAGTCAGTTTCATCAGCCCAGTGCTGATCTGGGACTGAAAACGTATTTAGACCTGAGAACCTCAGATGCTCCAGAGTTCCTGTGGTGTTATTATCACTGTTTTGTTCTAAAGATTCACCCAGTTTAAAATACTTTTGCACGTCTGTTTCGTGAGGACAAAACAAGAAATGATCTATTCTGGAACTGAGTGTTTAAAGGGAAAAAAAACACTGATGCTGTCAATGTTTGATTTTGAAAACTTATTGAATTAATTAATTAATTGAAGTTTTTTTTCTTTCTTAATAGAAGCAGTTGCCCTTCATAACAAAGGTCTTCACAAGCTTTAGTTTTCTGACTTTGAGTGGTATTTGCAGAAGAGAAATACAATAGTGTAGAGGAAGTATTTAGAGTAGTAGTAGTAGTCATTATTTCAATAGCTGTACTTGTAGTGGAACTTATAATAGAATGAAATATGTGTTTGTAAAAGTAGCAGCAGTAGTATTAGTGGCAGTTTTAGTATTAGAAGAAGATGTACTTTTAATTCTGTAGGAGCAGCAGCAGAGTAGTAGTAGCAGTAGTGGCAGTCATAGTATTAAATTCACTGTATTAGCCTGTTAGTTTATGTGTGGGGGCAGGATGTGAACAGAAATTTACGTTGTGATAATTATCACAGAATTTTAGTTCTTGTATAAATTCTGACATAATATTCTAGCTCCTCCACATCGACCACCTTGTGCTGTGGTAGAGTTTGGGTAAAATCTAATATAAAATCATTCAGAAACAGACATGAGAACCTGGTGTTAGGTGATTTTTCTGATTTCTGTCGGAGGAAGAAAATAAATGTTTCAACAGCCTTTTGCTGGTGACCTGCAGTTATAGTGTTGGAAAAAGGAAGAAGAATAGTTGATATCGTTAAAGAGGAATAAGCAGTATAGTAGAAGTGACTGAAAGGGAAGCAAAAGATGATCAGAGTCAAAGTGTCTGTATCAGTAGAAATAAATCAGGGAGAATAAATCACTGTCTTTTCTCATTAGAAGGTTTTCAGACGCAGCTCGACCCAGTCGAGATGCCGGTCGCCCAATGGGAACCAGTTAGACGCCAGATGTGGCTCAGTGTTGTTTGGTTTGGTGCTGAAAACATTTGTGTGTGTGAATTAATGAGTTAAAACATTTGTGTGTGTGTGTGTGTGTGTGTGTGTGTGTGTGTGTGTGTGTGTCTGTGTGTGTGTATGTGAGTTAAAGAGTTAAAACTTTTGTGTTTGATTTGAAGAGGTAAAGTATGTTTAGGCACTTTTCTGTGTGTTTGGGTTCTTTTTTTTTTAAACTGTTGTCTTTGCATGACGCAGGACAGAGAGTTAAGTTTTTGTTAGATACATTTATAGACTAAATAAATCTGATTTTGGTCACCTGAAGCGTATCTGTGTGTGTGTGTGTGTGTGTGTGTGTGTGTATACATATTTCTGCATGTGTGTGGAGAAAAAGCTGGATCACCAACTGGCCAAAGTTGGCCTGTGACCCCCCCCCCCCCCAGGGAAGAACCTACATGCTGCCAGATTGTCTTTCTTGACCTCCTTCCTGTTTTTGGACTTGACCTTTCACCCCCCTCCCTCTGCCTGATTCCCTCGCTCCCTGACTCAACCTCACGTTCATCCTCGCCTGCTTTTAAATGAAGTTGAACCATCTTGAACTTTTTATTATCATCTCTGAGTCTCTCCAACTCTGAGCTGTGACTGTGGCTGAGACAGAAAACCTGCGGAAAGGTGTTATCATTCCAACATGGGTGTTTTATTTTCATAATATATTCACTAGTCTGGTGATTCATTTTTGATTAATTAATTATTCAGGGTATAAAGTTAAACAAAGTAGAAAAAAAAAAAATTTAAAATAGCCATAACATTTCCCCAAAATCCAGGTGGCATTTTGAAATGTCTGGTTTTGTTCGATAAACTTTCTAAAACAAGAAGAGATTCGGTTTTAGTAATTAGCAAATATTCATGTCAGAAACTGGAACTTGTGAAATTTTGTTGCTTTTGCTTTAAAAAAAAAACTCCCAATGATCTATGAAAAATCAAAAATGTTTATCGGTTGATTAATTGACTGATTTTTCCAGCTTTTAGTTGGTTTCTGGAAATGATAAGTAATTAATCAAACTGCCCCTTGGAGTCGGGGTCAGTCAGGAGCCCAACAACAAATCCTTGCCCCCGGGGCCCCTCAGGGGTCAATCCGGCCCTGGCGTGGAGAGTCGGCCGTTCTCGTCCCACAGGCTGATCTAAAAAAACACGACGGAATGTTAAAGCCGAGACTGTGACACAGACCACGCCCCTGAACATCTGACGAAGCAAAACATCTGGACAACAACTGCCTCCGTGACGTCACTTACCACGCTGGAGCAGGTGCTCTGAGGAAACGAGACTCGACCCGAGAGGAGACGACGTCCTGTTCGGAGAACGCGCCTTCGAAATAAAAGCGCCAAAGAGTAGCTCCAGCTTAACGGCGCTCTCCAGACACGGACACATTCAGGTCCCTGCATAATAAAAAAGGAGCGTTAAGATTTACTGTATCATTTATGGGAAAGGCCGCGTTTTAACTACCAGGTTAAAAGTTCAACATATACTGACTCCATGTGAAACATACAAAATACTGTATGTTCAGTACTTACATAAACAAACAGAACCAGATATGTATTTCATTCTGAAAACTACATTCCCACCATTGATAATGGTAAAGTTATAAATAATAATCTCATCATAAGGTCCATCCCGATAATTATATATATTCTTCTTTGATACAGCGCATATACAATGCAGAAAAACATATAAGATTTGATTTTTTTTTTAAATTATTTGATATATTTTATTTTATAGAAAACAAACGTGATGAAAACTTGTTTTGTCTTTAATACATGTGAAGGTATGTCATGGTTGTTTTATTTTCATAATAATAAAAGCACCTATAATTAAGTAAAGTAAGAATTCAGTCACAAACCCTGTTCACTTAAAAATGAGCAGCTACTCATGATGCCTTTCTACTGATTCTGATAAAAAAAAAATGCTTCAGCAGCTGCAACTCTAAATTTATCATGTCAAACAAAGAACTTACTGAGAAAATGTTTAAAAAAGATAAAGCTAATCTGTCTGTAATGACTGTACATATGGGTTAAAAGTTGATTCAACTTTATATCTGAAGTTCATTGAGCTTGTTTTCTCAAATTTGGTTAAATTAACTCAGTATGTTTTACATTTTCAGAAACTCCTAAAACTATGTTAAACTATGTAATCTGAGTTCAGTTGGTTAACATTTCTATTGCAACAGGGGAAGTTAAGTTTGTAAGCTGATTGAACTTAAAATGATTTACGGTGAGTGGTATAAGATAAAAGAAATTATAGAAAGGGGATAGAAACAGGAATAAAAAGACAAATAAGATTTAAAAAAACCCTCAAACTTGGGAAGCTGCTGTGGAATTGATAAATGCCTAATTCAGCTTCGAGTCCTCTACTGTGACCACTATTCAAAGGCCAAACCCTTGAAAATATATGGTGATTTAGACAGGACGTGTGACAGATGCCATATTGCTCCAGCGGGATACACTCATACGTTCTGGACCAGGGCTTCCAGTCAAAGATCAGTCACAAGTACTCAACATATTAGAGAATAAACAGCTCTTAGATCATTACTGGCAAGAGGAAGAACTGAATAGAAATGGTGGAAGTTTTCAGCCCCTTTTATTTCTTTCCCTCTGCCTGATGATGTTTGTGAATCTTTAGAAAATCAAGTTTGCACAGAGAGATTCTGCTCAATTCTTTTCCACTCGGGATCACATGATGCAATACTTTAATGATATTAAGAGTCAAGACTGTATGTGAAGGGATACATTTACCTGTACATCTATTGCAATACATTATTATTAATATTTTATTTTTTCTATGTTATCTTATTTATTGATTTAAACTTTGTGGTTATTTTCTGGCTGTATCCTAACATTTTGAACTGGGTAATCAGCTGTTGGAGTGGTGGGAGAGGGAGTCAGGGCTTGACGAAGTGGGATAAAGAAGAGGCCCATCTGATCTGTTCATATTTTTTATTTTTTAAAGAAAAGCATATGTCAATATTCTCTCAGTTTGCTCAGTTAACGTTCAGTGATAATATTTTATAAGAAACATATGGGGAGCGAGTGTAAAGATTGTTTCTGGAGTTAGAGAACTAATGGATTTGAGTCCGGGGAGCACCAGGGTTCACGGCTGATGTCGGACTCCTCGCCGTCGGTCTGATGAGGCTTTTATTCTGGAGTCCCCCGCCGGACGTGCCTAGCTAGCTGCTGGGCTCTTCCGGTCCGGGCTGCTCCCGTCGACGACTTTCTCCGAGTGGGACCAGTCACCGAAGACCCGCAGGACTTTCCCCCAGGACCGTCGCTCCGCCGTCCCGCCGCCACCGTCTCACGCCGGCCGAGCTAAACTTCAGACGACAGCAGGAGCTCTGCGCCCCGTCGAACCGCCGCCATGGACCCCGCCAGCCAAGGTAACGTTAATCGTTAGCTTAGCGCGTAGCTTAGCTTAGCGTCCGAGACACGCAAACAGTTGTGAGAAATGAAGCCGCCGCCGACCGACCGGCGCCTCCGCGTCTCCGCCGCCTGGTCGGCGTCGGAGCTCCGGCGGGTCTCGGAGGCTCCAGGAGTCGTAATGGCTGCAGCCGTGGGGGTGTCGGGGTGGGGTGGTGTGTGTCGGGGGGGTGGGCGGACGGGCCCCGCTGGTAAATGACAGGGACAGCAGCGGTAGGTGAAGAGGAGAGGAAGGAGAGGAAGGAGAGGAAGGAGAGGATCACGTTACCGACGTTACCAACTTCCCGGGCCGGTGTCATTTGACATGACGGACATTGAGTCCTCTAACACGGGGCCGGCGTCGCCCCCTCCGCCCCCGGACCAGCCCCGGACCAGCCGGATCGATCAGAACCGACCTCGGTGCGTGTCAACAGAAACGCTGATGTTTAACGAGCGTTGGGACGTTTTGTTTAGGTGCGTTTCCAGGGCTCCGCCCCCCACCACCCTCACCTGGGCACACCTTTGTAAATCCAGCCGATATTCATCACGTGGGACCCGACGGCGGCCAGATTTGCTGAGTAACCGGGCGCCGACGACCGCCCCTTTGCTAACACGATAGCCGCCGCTAACTGTCGGTGTCGGCGCCGACTCGTGTTGACGAGAGCTTCTCCACCCGCAGCTGGACTGAAGAACCTACGTCTGATATCTGATGCCTCAGATCTTGGTGGTTAAAGAGGAAGATACTTGATCCGACTGCTACAGATTCTTCTGCTTTATAATTACAAAACACTGCTCGAGCCTTTGCACAATTGTTTGCCAAATTAACTGTCTTTTTGGTTTGTGAAATATTATGTACTAAAGGCATTTGAAGGCGTTTTAAAGAATCGTGTTAAGTTGAGAGTTATCGAGCTACACCAGGGGTTGGTACAAGGCTTTAAATCCTCTAGCTAACGTATGTTATTGTATATTCTGCTCTCAGAAAAAAAACATGATTGTGATATAGAGGATTTAAATACTATTACCTATGAAAGTACCTGTTTTTAGCTGAATAAAATGCCTGGCGAATAAAGGTATTTGTGCAGATTTATGAAAAAACTGTGTAAATGCAATGCTG
Organism: Istiophorus platypterus; assembly: GCA_016859345.1. NCBI lineage: Eukaryota > Metazoa > Chordata > Actinopteri > Istiophoriformes > Istiophoridae > Istiophorus > Istiophorus platypterus. Next base: position 18,435,590 of record CM029111.1, read on the forward strand.
TCATAAGTTATTGATGGGCAGCATTGAACACAATTGTCTAATACAACTAAAAGATAACTGTTCAAACAGTGCCAAAAGCTCTTACATATAAATAAGAGACAATTAGTAGACACATTTCCACTGCCTCACACTATGCATCATAACATCGCCCAAATCTAAGCAATGTAGAATCCCGAGACAGAATACAGCAATAAAGTTCAGCAGCCTCACAAACTGCAGCCTCCGAAAAGACAACACAGTTGGTTCAGCAACCCTTTAAAACAATCAGCAAAAACTGAACGATATAACCTCCATGATTTACAGCAGCGCCATTGTATAAGACCACGTTGGTTTTGGCTAGGTGTTATCTGGCAACAGAGTGCGTGCCTCCAGGTTATTATGGCTGCGAGATCCCTCTGGGGGCATCCTAATGAGACTTCCAGGGATGTATCCCATGGTGTGTAATGGTGAGAGGGCACCATAGATATGTCACGTCGTAATAGGCTTTCCCGTGCCTCAGAATGAGTGGTTTCGGAGAGTGATTAAGGTTGCCCGCGTTTTGTCTGTCTCGAAACAAGACTAACCCGGAGTGAACTAGGACACGTCTGTCCCCGTAAATCCTGCTGCTGCCGTTTACCGTTTCCCAAAGGATGCTGCGAAAAACCAGAGACTAGGATTTTGTCTGCGCTGAGGGGGGGCACTTGTATGATCTCACGTGACACTGCTGTCAGGGTTTGTTCAGATTAAACGCCATCCCTGCAAGAACAAGGTAACAGGCATCTGTCACGTGCCTTTCACCCTTTTCTGGGTTCGCTCTCTGTCTTCTCCGGGAACAGTTTGGCCGAACGATGTCAAAAGAAAAGTTGGAAACGCCAACGACAAACGACAGGTTTGGTTTTGAGTCAGAATCAACAGGCGAGGAATTTTTTTATTTTCATTTTCTGGAGCTGGCAATTTTGTGCTGGCAATTTTGTGCAAACTTTCAGCTTTCATACGAGGACAGAGACATCACAGAAGAACATCGGTTTAACTAATTTGAAAATAGACTATAATGCAATGCAACAGCAGGGTTTGTTTTTTTTTTTTTGAGTGAGGGGCAGGGCCATTATCACATACAGGCCTCAGTGTTTACAGACTGGTTAGCGAGCTAGCCAGGAGTTTGAAAGCAGCATAAGGTTGGACTGACTGGATGCTGTCGCAAGGCATTCTCGGAAACATAAATCACACATCAGCCAAAAAATATCTGCGAACCAAATGGTTTTTATTTGTCTTTTCTCTGCTTGGAGCCCTGACATCTCATTTTTAACTTCACTGCTGTTGTTTTTGTGGGTTGGTCTGAATCAATACCGTTGAGGGTGGAGCCCTCATATCTCTTGGCAGCTTGTAAATGAATGTTGTCGCTGGATGTTGGTTTAAAGCAACACTTGCTATCTGTTTCTCCTGCTGTTGTGGAGACCGGAGTGCAGTCGGTCATGTAGATGGGGGATTTCTGATCAACTCAGCGTTGCATTTGGTCCAAATCTTTCACGCTTAGAAAGTAAAGTTTTTTATATAAAATGCTTTAAAAGGGGAGTGAAAGAACTTCCACGTTCCTTGCTGCCTGTTCAGTTGCACTAAAGCTGGCGTGAGTTTCTAAGCAAGTGTGTGTCGCCCCACTAAATAAACACCGGACTATAGCGGCGTGAAGTCTAATTTTACCCGGTGATTCATGGCCTTTTCTTTCCCTTGTTGTGTGCGTTTGTCCTTCATGCCAGCCCCGGCTTTGCCAAAGCTCCCTCAGCTGCCAGAATTATACTGCTGTCTTCTCAGACGGATGACGCAAGACGCGCCCACAATCATAGAAATCCCGATGGTGGCAGATTTCGACATTTGAACTGGCGTCTTTGTGCTGTCTGTAATCTTTTGGGGTAAACTAAAAAAGTGAATGGACTGGGCTCTAGGTGTATTTTTTGTTTGTTTTTTGTTCCTTGGTTTTTTTTGTCAGTGTCACACTGTTTGTGTCCAGTAACTCTGGTCCAGTTTGTGCCAATTTGTGCATTCCTTTGTTCAGACAGTGAAAATTGTGGTCGCTCTCTGACAGAGGGATCTTGGGTTACCCTCCCAGAGTCCAGTTCAGCTCTTGGCTCCGCTAATTGTCACTTTCCCTTCCTGTCGGACGTCTCCTGCTTGGAACACGAGCCTCTTCCTGGCCTTGCTTTCTTTGTGTGTGTGTGTGTGTGTGTGTGTGTGTGTGTGTGTGTGTGTGTGTGTGTGTGTGTGTGTGTGTGTGTGTGTGTGCGTGTGCGTGCGATGGAAATGGGTACTGAGAGGAATCATCCGAGAAAACCACTCTTAGTCTCTTAACACCTTGACCGGTCTAAGCATGTATTTGTTTTCCCTTCTGCTGCCTCTCCACTTCACTCCCCCATTAATATCTCCTGTTCTCCACCCCCCACCTCTCTCCCCCCTCTTCGTCTGTCTCTCCGTTGTCGTCATCCCAGACATCAACCTGAACTCTCCCAACAAGGGCCTCGGTGTGGATAACTCAGACAGCCTGTCCGATGTGCCGGTGGAGGGAGCAGTGGGGAACGCGGCCAACCCTCTCCCCCCTGGGCTGACGGAGGAGGAGGCCGAGGAGCTCCGCACTGAGCTCACCAAGGTAAGCCCCAGGTGTTCCCCAATCACCAGCTGTTTATTGGAAATATAGAACTCCCTTACACTTCTCAATAAGTAATGTATTGACCCAACACAGGTTTTTCTAAGGTCTGTGAATGGCCTGCGTTCAGCTGAATAAAAGCTTAATGGAGCACTAACTTCAGTGTGTACGCACTGTTTTATTATATTTTTGTTGACATGTAACTGCCTGATCTACAAAGACAGGCTTTATTATTTATTTAAACTTATTTAAAACGAGCTAAGAGGTCAGTTATCTTTACATTACACCTTCATTTATGTCTAGATTCGATTGCTTTCCAAAGTTTCCTGCACCAAGATTTTACTCCCAACTTTTCCATTTATTTCCTGTTTCCCCGATGGATTTTCTCCTGTTGTATCATCATGAAAAAATTAATATGTTTGGCTCCTGGACGGACCAAGAAACAACTTTATGTCCTCACTTCTGGTGACTTTTAAATCCCAGCTAAAGACCCAAATAGATTCACATAACCACAGATATTTTCCAGTCCCCATGAATTATTGATCTAACAATAAATTTGTTTCAACTTTGTCTCTTTACCTATTTGTTTCTGTTTACATCATTTGATTGTATATAAATTTCTCTGAAAAGCAGTCCTGTCACAACCCTTTGTTGTTGTTGAATAAGTTTTATATATACATTTGACCTTTGGGTGGATTATAATGTATAATAATGTCACAATTCTTTAACTTCTTATGGACTAGATACATAATAGATCCTTTTCACCACTGACATTTTGACATGACAAAATAAGAAAAGAGAGAGAATCTAATTAATAACAATAACGATGGCTGCACATCATTTGTTTAATAATAAATAAACATACTGGTTGAATGATTTTTGGCTTCTCTTTGCTGTGCAGGAATTCAGATAGGTTTTTGACACAGCAAACACTTCTGAGGAATGAGAGCCACAACTTCCTGTCAGTATGAGAGCATGGAACTGATGATAGAAAAGGGAAACATTAGGAAACAAAATGAGCACAGGGGAACAAAGAGGAGGCTTTATTTTTCTTTAGAGCAGCAGGAGTAAAGAAATTTGCAAACAGAGTAGAGGAGGATGATTTGAAATTGGCCCTGCGGTGAGGATAGTAAGAATCTATGTGTAGAAGAAAAGTGCTGAAGATTGATGGAGCAGCAGGAACGAGGAATAGACCTGAACCTGAACCTTTTTTCTGTCGGGTTTCAGGTGGAGGAGGAGATTAACACTCTGCGTCAGGTCCTGTCGGCCAAAGAGAGACACGCCACGGAGCTGAAGCGGAAACTCGGCCTCAGTCCACTCAACGAACTCAGGCAGAACCTCACCAAGAGCTGGCAAGATGTACAGACGTCCAACGCGTACGTATCAGTCACACACCTCACATGTTGTTCTTGGAGAAATTATTTATTTTTTTTTTTTTTATATAAAGTCCTTCAGTGGTCTAAAGAGTTAAAATATTCACTACCAACTTAGGCCAGAAATCAAGATTTGGTTATAATATTCAGTCTCGTGCAGATATCGTATCCAGTTTTTAGCTGGGCCTTTATTTCACTTGCTTTTTCAAATAATCTTCTCTTTTTGAGAATCAGAAACTAAGAAACTTTTGATCAAACAAACATTTGGTCCTTGGTTTCTTGAGCACCTGGTGGAGTTGCAACAGAGCGATCTTCCAAAAAGCTGCTGTTGTGACCAGTTAGCGTTCAGCGTTTTGGCATTTTTAACCAAGATAAAATGTTTTTTTTTTAAATTAAAATTTTTTTTTTTTTTGGCATTTGACATCTACAGCTCCCATGAGTCCCATGTCAAAGTCAGGGCCTGGAGTGTCAGGTACCGGGGGAGAGTCCCATTGAAGATAATAAATTCATGATGATGACGTCTTTCCAAAACATTTCACTGTGGTTTATGATACCGAGAAGAAGGATTTGCGAGTCTGGAAGGCTGTCAAGACGAGAGTCATTTTATCCTTATGTTTTGGGAAAGAAAACATAAGAATCACTTTTACATAACATGGTACTAACAGGAATGTTCCCTTGTGTTGCCCGGGTGATTTAGCATTGGATCAACTTTTAGCCCAACAACCTTTCGTTATTTTTGCTGGAGCCTCATGTGGCTCATTTAAATGAAGTAGGAACTGTGCTTTTTGATCTGGATGTCAGTGTAAACACGACCTTTAGCCACACTGGTGCAATGACACCCTCGTCAGAGCTGTAGCTGTTAAATGCTAAAAGGGTAATTGTTATTTCTATCTTTTTTTTTCTTTTTTTCTTTTTTTTTACTTTTGCGCCCAAATGTGCTCTTTGAACTCCCTTTATTTTACATTTAAGCTTTTTAGAAAGACAAATTGGGGGGGGGGGCATCAGTGGAAAAATCCATGGTGTGGTGGAGCTGAGTCTACATTTAAAAGGTGGTGCATTTAAAGAGAATCAATACGTGCAAGATTATTTTAAAAGGATGAAAGCAGCTTAGTGAGATCAGACTTGAAGAAACAGCAAACTTCTAAAATATGCTCATTTTTAGAACCAAATTTTACCCGGATGACTTTGGTCACGGCTTAGTGAGATGACCATTGAATCAACCCCCAGCAGTAACATCTGTCACAAAGAGCCAGTCTCAGAATGATTTGTGCTATGGTGACACATCCGGGCGAACGGACGTCTTTCGATTATTTTCTGCAGAGCTTTATGCCACACAGGACTATAGCGCACGCAAATATTGAGCGGATGGAATGGAGGTGTGCTCCTCTGACTTAAGCAGCGGCTTATATGCTGCGTTATCCGATGTAACGATCCACCTCTTTTTTTTTTTTAAAGATGCCGCGATCGCAGCCGTCAGTCAAGCTCATCGCAGTCGGGGAACAAACACTTACCTACAGTTTTAAGTTCTTGTAAAGTTTTCTTCAACACAGCAGCTGCTCTGTTTGAAATTACATTTGATGCTTTTACATCGTTAGATTTCACCAGTACACATGATTATATGAGTAGCTGCAGTTATTAACATCTGCAGGAGGTGTTGACAGAGAGGAGTGGTGGTTGGAGGAATCACACAACAAACTTCTTAGTGAATTGATTTGGCTGAAGTTCATTATTGAGTTTTCCAGAAAAAAAAGAGATCACTGCTGATGATGGATTTGCTTAACTCTGTCCTCAGGGATTAATAAAGAACCTCCAAACCCTTTATTTTATCTACCTTGACTGTTTTTAGTTGCCCCATTTAGGAAACAAGCACTAAATTTAGCATTTTTTATATTTAGTCTGGTGGATTAGCACATTTTTAGATGGATCTTTTAAGAGTTTCATAGTCTTTATTAGTAATTAAATATAATAATAAAGTCTGACTTCAGTAGTTTGTCAGGATTCAACAGGTTTGTCTGAATCCTGAATACTGTTTGCCCCAGGTTAACAAACTCCTCTATATACGATGGACAGTCATCTTAAATTCATTACACACGGATAATATTCCATGGATAGTATTTTCACCTAGATTATACAGGGTATATCAGATTAATAGTATAGTATATATGGACAGAATTTAAGATAAAGTCAACCTTGTTTTTATGTTTCATTTTCATGACATAACACTTGGATATTTTTGACTAAAATATTTATGTATACATCAAAAATATACCAAATATTACCTGAGAAAATGTGTTTTAAACAAATGACAGAACCTAACAATAACTGAAAAAAGACTAATACCAACACATGCATATTTACATTAAAGTCCACTAACATTAACTGACGGAATTTTTTTTCCACTGTCTTAAATATTATTAAAACATTAATTGGCAGGTGAAAGCTCCAGTTTTTACCATTTTTATCACATCAGAAACCGTTACTGAACGTTTTGTGCTGTAGACACTTTTGGTGCTGCAGACAAACTATTGAACAGAATTCAAGATGGCTCCTATTAAAGCATCACTTTGCCGCCCTCAATGAATCATCCCTAAAAATGAAGCACTGACTTTGCAAGTTTCCCATCAGCAATGAACAGGGCTGCTTGCAAGTGCACGACAATGTGACTGAAGAACAAGCTGATTACCGGCTGTGCAGTGAATAAGATGCTACCTCTTCACACGGGGAAACACAGGCTTAAAACAACCTGATTTTCCTCACAGTCTGACACATTAATCTGGCTGATTAATGTGTCTGTGAATCCCTGATGATCTGCTTTGCCCCATTCACCACTGAGTGTTTTCCAGTGACACACATTATTATATACATTATTCAGACCACAGTTGCAATAAAACCCGAGATAACCTTAGTGCGGAGACTCCTTTTGGGGTCTTCTAACCCCGGCCTCCTGACCCTTTGGGGAACCACTGCAACCTAATGACCCCATGTCTCTGTTTCTAGCTATGTGAGAACCACTGAGAAACTTGGCGAGTGGAATGAAAGAGTTACCAGTTCGGATCTGTGAGTGACCCCCCCCCCCCCAAACTGTTTGCGGTTCGCTTGCTTGGTGATTTTTTTTTCTTTTTTTTTCCTGAGACTCTGCAGTGTTTGCTCTCTCACGCTCCGACTTTCGCTCGCCATCTTTAACCTTCTAACCATGTTTGAGAATGCTTAACATTTCAACAGTTGGTGTATAACTTTGTGTCTGGCAGAAGGGAATTAATCTACAACTGAATGAATGCAGAACTTAAAGAACGAGGCCCAAATTAAATCGGTTTATTTCTCGGGTACATTTTGATAGATGACTGATTTGATAGTTCTTGTTAGCGAGTGTACTGGACCCAGTCTGGGAGACTTCCTGATCTGAGGATTACAGATGAGTGCTCCTTCTTGCATATGTGGCTGGACTTGTAGCACCGAGGTGTGATTTGTCGTGAGGCTCGGTGCTGACCGCTGCTGCCTATGTGACATAACTGACTCACCTGAATCCGTGTTTGTCTGCCATGGCCTCTCACTCACCTTTCGCAGTTTGATAACCAGGTTTTTGTTTTGTTTTTTTTTAAGGTGGTGCCATAGATCAAGGGGGTTAGGTAATTTGAAGATGTGGCATGGTTTCTTTAAGAGGGGCGAGTTCTAGCAGAAGTAGAACCAAGGAAATCCGAAAAATACAGACCTGTCACTTTTCTTTGCTATTTATAATAGACACTTTCTCCATTTAGTTATATTTCCCTCATCTGCTAGTCTTCTCTTCAATTTTCTGTCTCTACCTCTCTTCTATCAGTGTCATCCGTCTGTTCTTTTTACTTACTCTCCCGGAGGTCAGGTGTCATCTCGTCCCCCCGTTCTCCTCTCTGCTTCCTTTTTTCCAAGTCAACACTTTCATACTTCTGGCTTTTTTAAGACACCTCCTCAGTGTTGTTTTCACCCAATACAACGCTGAAATCTGACACTGCTGTCTGATTTTTTTGCATTTTAAAAAGGGAGTTTCATGTAGGGAAAAGGTGTAGAATTAAATTTCAGGGCTGTATTGTATTATAATCAGGCCACCCAGTGGTTACTGAGCTCATCTGGCAGCCTTTCTAATGGTCATGAGGAAATACTGCTTCATTCTGTTGTGTTTGTTTAGCTAAACGACACAAATAAACCATTTACACTTCGCAAATCTGAGTCTGCCAAGCCACATGCTGGGAATGTCTGCACGTTATGTAATGACTCCAGCCTGAGGGGTTATTGGCTGAATGAGATCCGTTGGCACTAAATGGAAAAACAAAAATGATGTAATGATGCAATATGTAGCTGACCTGATCTGCAGTGATTAGCACCCATTAGTAATTATTCATATTCATAGAGGGATTGTGAGATGATGCCCCCTCGGCACTGACATGCCCCCCAGGGGTTAACCATAACTCTAACATGCTTAGTTTGGTAAAATAAAAAAATAATAAAAAAAAAAGAACTAAAATGAACCTTTAAGACATTTTTAAGAAGGTTGAAAGAAAAGAAAACTGAAAGAATCCGGAGGAACCTGTGTAGCTGGCAAGAAGGAAAACCATTAAATCTGTGCGTTGTCCGCCTGTTTCCACCAGGCTGCTGCTGCTGCCGTGAGGTCTGAGGCTGATGGAATTTTCCGTGTGGCTGATTCTGAAATGAACTGGATTGACGAGCTCACTCCCGACAGTCAGCCTAACCTGACAGGGTGTTGCCATCGCCGCCGCCATAATCGATTTTTATACACACACACAAACAAACACGCACTGTCACAGTAACAGTCATAGTTTTCACACACAGCAGCAGGTGTGCTGGGTTTGTAGTATTTGTTCTACTTTCATAAACAGAAATAGACCTACGTGCTCATACATTTCTCACATGGTTTCTTGTTATGTGGGTGAGCACACAACCTGGAACCAATACTTACGGTGTGAGCCAGAATAATTGTCGTTTTATTACACACATCCACCTAGAAACAAGGAATCATGGAAGCAAGCAGGTATATTATTCTTGGTTTAGGCCTACACACACACTATGCCATGCACATTACAGGAAAGTGTGTGTTTGTATCTCTCTCTCACACACAGGCACACCCTGATTGTGCCTTTCTACCAAGCAAACGCTCAGACCTGCCGCTGCAGAAACAAGTGGGAGGAGAGGAAAGGAATGTGAGATGGAAGGAGGGAGGAAGGGGAAGAGAAAGAATGAACGGTGTTTTGCTTAGTCACATGACATGTGATGTCGGGGGGGGGGTTGCAGAGCGAGGCAAACTGAACCAAACAAGGAAATAAATGGGTTATGAATTATGAATAGGTCAGAGGCACAGAGGCTTGGAGTGGGTCGAGAGAGTCGCCCGGCTGTCGGACTCTCGGTTTTCAGTTCAGTTCAGTTCAGTTCGCTTCATTAGCACAACAGTAACATTTCACCCGGCAGCTTAGTTCCCTCAGTGTGTGACATTGTTAGGGGGATCCTCACTTGATCAGCTGTCTGAGCTGCGCCCCTCGCTCTTAAAATGAAACCCCTGATAGAGGCGGAGGCAAAGCACGGCCCCTAACCCAAACCTCCAGATGTAAAGGAGACCAAAAAAACAAAAAAAGTTTGTTTTAATTACCGTTTTCCCTCCCTGTGTTACAAACCCGGCGGGTCAAATGGCGACGTGCTGCATGGACAGACGGTGTTCTGTGACTTGAGCTGGTGTGCGTGCTTATGTGCAGTCGCCGTGTTGTACAGTAAGTGCCATTGTTGCTGATGTAAGTCAGGATATAGAGACGGGTGTTGTGCGGAGCAGAGCCGTCTACAATAAGGGCTGTCTCCACCACACTGCGAACCGCAGCGTCGCTCTCATGCACGGTTTGGAGATTGGTCTGTGATCGCTCTGATCAATATTTATATTTATATTTATATTGCCGCATTATCTCCTTTTTTCAGGGTTAAATTCAGGTTTAAGTGGAAGGCTAATACTACCGTATCTGGTGGCCAATAAAAAACATTAACACCTAACTAGGAAACCTCTTTATCACTGTCTTAACATCACATCCTTTTTCAGTGTTTAGTCCGAAGATTAAAAATTTTACATCGGTCTATAAAGAATATCCACATTTGAGCATTTAAAATACGGATATTTTAATGTTACCACAGAAAATAATAGAACATGATTGATCCCGTATAGATCCCGTAAATTTGGTCATCAAAGAAATTTGACATATGCGTTGGGTTTTCAGAGTTTTTACCCATTTTAAAAGTTGAAAAATAAAGCGGTCAGTGCCCTCTGGTGGATAAACCATATAACGGGTTCTGTATTATGTATATGTATATACAATTAGATGATAATAGCAAATGCATCAGAGCGTCACAATGAAGCATAACAAAAAAGAAATATTGCTGTTTATTAAATATATGAGTTCTCTAACTGCCTACACAGAATGTGAAAATGATGGAGATGAAGCCACTTTCCCTCGGCAGGTTTTTAGTATGATATCCTCTTATATAATTACTTTATTCATGAATCTCCAGTCACTAAAAGAAACATTTGACTGCTTGCTTGTTGAGTGAAAAGTTGACAGTGTCAGGATCCGGAGTCTTGTGACCACCACTGTTCGAACGCTGAGGGGTCGAGGCCTCCGCCAGGTGACTGTAAAGTCAGACCTGCTTCCTTTTCTGCTCTGCCATTGTTTTATCAAGCAGTCAGTGCAAACACATTTCCTGTGTGTGTGTGTGTGTGTGTGTGTGTGTGTGTGTGTGTGTGTGTGTGTGTGTGTGTGTGTGTGTGTGTGTGTGTGTGTGTGTGTTTGTGTGTGTGTGTGTGTGTGTGTGTGTTGTTTGAGCCTGCTTTGTTGCCAATCAAGAACAGGCGGTGTTAACTAGTGTTTGACCTATTAACCTGGTGTTGCCACGTGGCTGTTTTCCACTACTGAAGCATCAACCTTCGACTTTTCCACTAACAGTTTTGCTGCCACATCCCCTTTTTTGCCCCCACAGCTTCCTGTAGTGTCAAAATAGATCAACCAAGCGAAGTAGATGTGCAGTTAGCTGAGCACTCAACGCTTTTAGGCAAGAGGGAAATCAGTGCTTGTTATCACTAAGTGCCGGCATTTGCTTGAGATAAGCACTTTTTCATTTTCTTAATACAGGAAATGAGTGAGGAAAAAAATAATTAGTTACTTAATATGTTGCTTATGTTTGAGATATTCTCTGATAATCATACCAGCCCTTACCTCCCCTTACCTCTATTAAAATAATCTCAGCATTATCACATAAGAATAAAAAATGTGTTTTTTAAGAAATTAAACAACACATTTTTTTTGACACATGCCTCAGCAAACTAATTAAATGACTCCCAAGAGGTGACTTGTTAGGTTTTTTTTTTCTTCTCCACATCTTTGTTTCATTAATTCTCAACTTTACATGTCAAGACAAATACACTAATAATGTGAGAAATAGTGAAGCAGGTTGTTGTTTTGTTTTGTTTTTTTTGTGTGTGTGTGTGCACAAACATGCACAAATGAACAGAAAAATAGTATAATATGCACAAGGTTTCAGTTGCATAATCCTTATGAGCCTCAGAGATTCGGTTCACTGTCATAAACATCTTTTAAATTAGGCGCCAAACCTGAGTAATTAATGTGAAACATGCAGATGTGTGGGGGTAGGCTGTGCGATGGCATTAATAAGTAGCCCCACAGGATTTACCGGTGGCCAATTAGTTTACAGTTACTTATCGATCCCAGTTACTTCACCACGGTACTTGCGTCATGTCTCTACTGCCTTTGCCAGACAAGTTAGGTAAAAATAAAACAATATTAATGTATGGCATAGGGTCCCCTGTGTTTCATACCAGCCACCATCATCTGCAGGCCGTGGAGAGACTATAGAGTTGCAATGCTTACGTTTTGTTTTGAATATTAAGTAAAAGCCGTGTTTCCTTTCCGTTTGATTTTACATTGTGTTGTGTTCTGTTGTTAACTGCATCAACACTGCAGCCTCAGTGAAGGAAAACCTTCCTTACATCAGTTTAGATGCTAAAAAACTTTGAAATCCAACTTCACACCCATAAGAACCTTCAAACTCAGTCAGGAGCCAGTTTATTAGCATGAAAATGAACAATCTGTAGCAACTGTTACTCTGCTTAACTCTGTTGTACTGTAATGTGAGTGTGTCTCTTGCCCTGTATCATTATCCTGCTGTTGTGTCTTCAGATATCTGTCTGCCTCAGCCACTTTGGATGACATTACCCACTCTGAAGCGTGAGTTGACCCCTTTCTCTTTTGTGTTCTTGTTTTTGTTTTGGTAGATGAGCTAAGGTTTCTTTAAGTTTGTTTTCTTTATGGGGAGTTTATTTATTAATTTTTACTGTCCATGCTTTTTCTTCTGTTGTTCTTTTGCTTCTGTGATGTGAGCGTGTAGCAGTAGATCTTTCCTCTTTTTTTAATTTATTTTTAGTTTTGTTAGTTTCTTTCTCAAGAAAGATTTTCTACTTCATGTCTGGAAACAGCCACATGTGTTTTTAAAAGAGAAGTTAGCTTTTATTTTGTGGCTTTGCAGAGAACAAATGTAGGGAAAGCTAACATACTAGTAGGGCAGAATCATCAACTACTGTTTGGATTTTAGCCATTTTCACAGAGAGATAAAAAAAAAAGAATGATATAAAAAAAAGTTATTAAACAATATTTTTATTTTTCTTACATTTTATAAATAAGGTGATTAGCCAGAAACAAAAATACTTGTTTAGTTGCAGCTCCAGTAAACAAGTTTAACAACATTAAAATCAAAGTGAACAGCAGCTAATTAATAAAAGCAGCAAAGACAAATAATGAAACAAGATTTATATTGCATCCTGTAAAAGGTTAAAAATGACAAAAAAATCTTTTATTAAATGTTCAATTAAACATATTTATACAGGGCAAAATCACATATTTGTCTGCATAGTGACAGAGACACATGGGCCTCTTTTATTTTCAGACATGTGTTCTAACCTTTAAACATATAGATTCTCAAAGAGATGCTACTTAACTGACTTTCTAATACTGTGATTACTCGGTGTTCAGCCATTCATTTTGTTTTCCACTGTTGTCATCTTGCACCAATGCATGACTAACACATTCAAACACACCTGCAACCAGTACTTACCATAATCTTTTACTGTTCTGATGTAGATATCAGTCTGACCAATTTGTTTTTCATTAGGCTTTATGGTTCTTGTGTTTTGGGGGTTCTGGTCCAGAGCAGGTTGTAGTCCGGATACTGCAGGAGACTGGGCTGCAGGCCTGTTTTTGTTTTTTGTTTTTTTTATTCTGTGGGTTAAATACAGTTTCTAGTGATGAGAGAAATCCTTGACTTTCAAAAAGATTGAAATGTAATTGCAGCAAATCAGTAAAACACTAAGAGAAAATAGAAGCTGGTGCCTTTTTAAAAGAAATCAGTGGCTTAAACATGTATATGGCCTGGATCCTTAAGATTTTGAATGAGCACTTATAAAATCACAACATGTACAAACTCCAGTGTTTAGTGACAATACCAAAGGAGCTTAGCTTTGATGGACTCAGTTGTTTATATGCGTTTTTACTTGGCAACACAAGCTTGTGTTTAAAATTGTATTTGCTCAGCATCTGCGAACCATCTGCTGCTGAGACCAGATGTGTGTTTCAGGGGCCCAGCTGATCATGATGTTGGCTTGTGTGTGTCTGTGTCTTTGTGTTTGTCTGTGAATGTGGGTGTGGGTGTGAGTGTGTATGTGTATGGGTGTTTGTGCATACAAGCAGCGAGTGTGGATGTGTGTATTTCTGCTTGTATTTTGCTTTTGGTAGTTTGAATGTGTTTCAGTGGGTGTCCATGTGCATATTTCTTTCATTTCTGTATTTGTTCACTGTGACCACACCTGTTAACATTGTCTGTCCCAGGGTTGGGAACCAGTTGGCCCAGCTTAGCATAAAGACCAGAAAGAGACAGGGTCACTGTTTCTTCCTGCTTTTCAAGGTGTATTTTTAAACTTTGAATCATCTAGCACTTGTAAAAAATATCAAATAGTTGTATTCCCCAGAATTTTAACCATTTAGTTGAACTTTGACTGTAAAATATGTAAATAAATCTTCTATATATGATTACTTATGGTCAGTTATGCTCACCACACCTGCACTAAACATACATCATTGCATCACTGCAGATCATTTTCAAAATTTTTAATGCGACTCGCTAAAACCAGAAACCTTCCTGTTTGGCAGAAGCTTTGGGCCTTTAAAATCTTTTTTAGTTTTTTAAATGTGAAATATTTGGAATCCCTGCTTGGAACTGTAAATGTTGCACATCAAGTAAAAGGCAGCTTTTGCAGACTGCAGACAGCAGGAACGGACTCAAACCCAAAGAGCACGGGCCCATGGCAACTCAATACCACCAGTACACTGGAATTTCAGCTTGACTGAAAACAAACAATGAGAATAAAAACTTATTTCCTGCCTTGATCATAACCTGAGGAAAATCTGCTTCAGGTTAAAGTCATCGGTCAATATACAGGTGCTCAGACTAGGGATTCGATAAACACGAATCGGGTTTTGCCTGAGGATTCCTCGTACCCTGTTTGGTTCTGGAAAAATTATCCGATTGAGAGTTTCCCTTACTTAACTCAATCAGTAGAAGGCTTGAAAAGCCAGATACCATAAATATCCCTCTTTCCTTAAACAGATCTTTGCAGCGAATACACACCTGTGTCGGTTAAGTTTAACACACTATGTCTGAAATTGAGATCTTGGTACCTACATGGTGAGTTTCTCTGGAGTTTTACTTTGAGGCGTCTTTTTCCAGCCGTCCACTGGAAGGTTTCATGGTCCAACTGAATAAACTTCAGTCCACCACACTCAGGCTGGTCAGTGAAACGGCATTAATTAAAACCCCTATTGTGGAAACTGAGGTTCCCTCTTCAGGTCTATCTACTCACCTCGATTGAGGGAGCTTTAGTTGAACATTTCAACAAACCGCGTGTTGTTGTTATACTTCTAGCAGCTGTTACATATATTTCATCCACTTGTCCTCATATCAAAGAGAAGTATCATGTGTCTGGAATTCACAGACCTATGAGAATCAGTTGATGAGAAACTGGTCTGAGTTATGTTTTCATTTAAAAAAAAAAGTGCTTGGGGACTGTAATCTGAACTGCTGCTTTTTTGATAACTGTTAATCTGAAAGATGAACTTGAAGTATGAGACCTGAATGGGGCTTGATAAAAGGCGTCAGCATGGTTGAAATAACTGTTCATTTCACTGGTTCCGCTTCTCTCTCCCAAAAAGTCGCTTTCATTCAGTCTTCACACAGCAACCATCAGTAATATATTTTGTCTACAGTGGGGATACGATGAGCTTTTAGCAGGGATTGGCACTGTATTAACAGTGCAGGGGTGTTTTATCAGACATGAAAACCACTGCAAAATGTAATAATAATAGTAGAAATAATCAGAGAAAGGATTTTACATCTCTAGAAAGTTAAAGAATTTTATCTTTTGTTGTGATGATCATGAGGCACATAGTACAAATATGGCGTTCACATCAGTGATTAATCCACCAGGTGCACTGTGCACTCGCAGGTTCTTTATTAACTAACGTCACACTGGATAACGTAGCGTCACAGCAAAAGTTGAGACTGATTCAGTTTATTTGTCAGACGACACTCTGTTTTTTTTTGTTTTTTTGAGTGTCTGTAACAAAGAGGCGGAGCAGCACCGCAGATGATTTAGAGGAGTGGATGTACGAAAGTATTTTCCACTGTCTGCGTCTCACCCTCTCTAATAGTAGCCGTGTTTTTTACTCAGCCTTCAGGTGCCGCTGTTAAACGTGTGCAGAGAAAATGTGGGACAACACGCTACGCTACAGTGCTCTTTACCTGCAGCTCTACCTGCCTCTTCATCTCGTGCTGCAGTTGTTGTTGTTGTTGTTTTGTTGCCGCTTGCAGTGTGCATTAAAAAAGTGAGAGACATTGTCAAAGGGATATTTCAGGTAGAGAGGTTTTTTTTTCCTTTTTTTTATCGCTATGCTTTTATTTGTCAGTTGCATTTTCATAACATGCATCAAAGGCATTGTTTGTATTGTGGTAATTGATACGTAACCACACCCTAAAAGACTGGCTGGGCAGCTCAAGTATTTATGATTTTTCTGTCCTCTTCTACGAGACTGAAGCAAACAGCAGAAACTAACCATCTCTGCAGTGGGACATGCTGATTCACACCTGCCACTAATGCTGAGGGGTCTATCTGTTCTTCTGTGCTCAGGAATGTTTCAGAAGAAAAACACTGAAATCAACTACCTGTTCTTAGTCACAGTACATGAGAATTGTTTCTGTAAATTAACATAAGCTGCCAGGTTCAGGGAGACTGTAACACAGATGGTGGTACATTTAAAAAAAAGTGCTTGGGGACTGTAATCTGAACTGCTGCTTTTTTGATAACTGTTAATCTGAAAGATGAACTTGAAGTATGAGACCTGAATGGGGCTTGATAAAAGGCGTCAGCATGGTTGAAATAACTGTTCATTTCACTGGTTCCGCTTCTCTCCCAAAAAGTCGCTTTCATTCAGTCTTCACACAGCAACCATCAGTAATATATTTTGTCTACAGTGGGGATACGATGAGCTTTTAGCAGGGATTGGCACTGTATTAACAGTGCAGGGGTGTTTTATCAGACATGAAAACCACTGCAAAATGTAATAATAATAGTAGAAATAATCAGAGAAAGGATTTTACATCTCTAGAAAGTTAAAGAATTTTATCTTTTGTTGTGATGATCATGAGGCACATAGTACAAATATGGCGTTCACATCAGTGATTAATCCACCAGGTGCACTGTGCACTCGCAGGTTCTTTATTAACTAACGTCACACTGGATAACGTAGCATCACAGCAAAAGTTGAGACTGATTCAGTTTATTTGTCAGACGACACTCTGTTTTTTTTTGTTTTTTTGAGTGTCTGTAACAAAGAGGCGGAGCAGCACCGCAGATGATTTAGAGGAGTGGATGTACGAAAGTATTTTCCACTGTCTGCGTCTCACCCTCTCTAATAGTAGCCGTGTTTTTTACTCAGCCTTCAGGTGCCGCTGTTAAACGTGTGCAGAGAAAATGTGGGACAACACGCTACGCTACAGTGCTCTTTACCTGCAGCTCTACCTGCCTCTTCATCTCGTGCTGCAGTTGTTGTTGTTGTTGTTTTGTTGCCGCTTGCAGTGTGCATTAAAAAAGTGAGAGATATTGTCAAAGGGATATTTCAGGTAGAGAGGTTTTTTTTTCCTTTTTTTTATCGCTATGCTTTTATTTGTCAGTTGCATTTTCATAACATGCATCAAAGGCATTGTTTGTATTGTGGTAATTGATACGTAACCACACCCTAAAAGACGGGCTGGGCAGCTCAAGTATTTATGATTTTTCTGTCCTCTTCTACGAGACTGAAGCAAACAGCAGAAACTAACCATCTCTGCAGTGGGACATGCTGATTCACACCTGCCACTAATGCTGAGGGGTCTATCTGTTCTTCTGTGCTCAGGAATGTTTCAGAAGAAAAACACTGAAATCAACTACCTGTTCTTAGTCACAGTACATGAGAATTGTTTCTGTAAATTAACATAAGCTGCCAGGTTCAGGGAGACTGTAACACAGATGGTGGTACATTTAAAAAAAAAAAAAAAAAAAAGCATTTAAAAGGCAAATGGGAACAGGGAAACCGGAGGTTGGTGGCTGATTCTTCGGGGACACCCAACCTTTTGTTACTTGTTTGAATTTCTATAACGCCTGCCTGTACTTGTACGTGAATACTAACCCCCGGGGATGGTGACTATTGCGCTTCCTGGACTGTGCGATGGAGCAGTAGCTTGAATCCCTGTAGGCTTTGTGTCTTTTGTGTTTCGCTGTGGTTCAAATGTTTCGGTCTAATTTACCACTCTGTCTTTACCCTCCTGTCCCTTCCCCCTCCCATTCATCTACCTTGTTTATATTCTTCTTTCACTCCATCCATTTTGTTTCTTTCTGCTCGATGTCTGTCATCTTTTCATCCATCTGTGCATCCACCCCCTCCTCCTCCCCCTGCCCTGTCCTGTTCCTTCTTTTTCACTCTACTCTTTTTTTCCTCTTTCCCACATCTTCTTTTCATTCCTCTCCAACCATCTGTCCTCCCCTCTTCTTTTCTCCATTGTTCTCTTTCCATTCTCCTGCTCCCACCTTCCCTCTTCTCTCTCTCTTTCCATCTACCCCCCCTTCCTTCCATTCCTCCCTCTCGCCTCTGCAGATACAAGAAGACTCAGGAGACACTTTCTCAGGCGGGACAAAAGACCAGTGCAGCTCTCACCACAGTGGGCACTGCCATCAGCAGGCGACTGGGCGACATGAGGTATGATGCTGCAGAGCCAAAATGGCCGACACTCTGGCTAGAGCCACAAGAACACACGAGCAGAGTGGACAGTGTTGAAACAGAATGATTCCCAAACTGGTGGACGAGTAAACTTTTCCCATTCCTTGTGAGAAAAGTTAACAACATCTGATGACACGTGAAACAGCTGGAGGTTGCATCTCTGCTGTATCCTGGTGTTTAGAATATCACATTGAAGCATTTACAATGGTAAACATTTCAGTAACCTGCAGAAACTAAGGTTTTAATAACAGACATATTAGTTAAGGTTGTTCCAATAAAAACAGCTTGTCCAGATTTCTGATTAGTCTTTCAGGTGTGTCCTCAACTGTCAGTCAGACGGATACACAAAAAAACCTAAATATAAAAATGATCAACATGACTACATCTGGTAACGTGGTTGATCTAGGTTATGAGCTGCTGCGTTTCAAAACTGGGGACACGATGGAACAGAAAACAACAGCATCTTGGCATCGTCAGCTGTTGAATAAACTCAGTTGGTGCAGAATTTGATATAAGGGCTGGATGTGGCCAAACAAAGGCAGATACCTGGAATATTGTCAGAGTAATGTTTACAGGGAGCTGGATAATCCGGTTACCTCTAAACATTTTAGATAATATGATCATGACCAGGATCAGACTTGTACTAACTGGGACACTAATGTGTTTGAGCTTGACAATCACTCATCATCCCTTTAAATCCACATCAGTAATTGGTTACTACAACACTGTCCACTTCTTATTTTTCTCTTGTAGCTTATTCTCACCCCCGTCTGTCTTCTAACATTAACTAGTAAGTAGAGATATAGGTCTGACCCCTGTGTAAAATTCAACTGCTTCTTAGTCAAAAAGGTCACTTTCCCAACTCTAAGAGTGGTTCAACATGACTTAATTTGTTTTCCATCCATACAAACTAAAGACTTAAATATTGTCTACTTCAGAGAGGAACATAATTTTCAAAGGGATCAGTAAAATCATTGTTGGTAAAATGAACGTCCTGTGTTACAGGACGTTCATTTTACCAACTTAAGCCAGTTGTATACATTTCTCCTAAATTTAGTACAATTGGTTTTGGAATAGTTACCCCTGTAATGTAGACTGGGTGTCTTCACAGGTCCAGAATTTTGACCGTGATCCCAAACAGATTCATGGAAATCAAATCTTGACCAGATGTAAAAAACGTAAATCTCAAAAAAAAGAGAGAGAGAGAGAGACGCAGTCTGAAAGAATCAAAGAAAAAATCAAAGTAGTTGATAAGAGAAGATGTTTGGTTTGCACTTAACAGTTCAAAGTTCTCATCATGGAAAATAAGCACACAACTCTCCAGTAATGATGATGCTCGCATGGACCCAAGACTCGTAACAACAGAGCTGGACCCTAACAAACAAGATTAGACTGAATATATTTTGGACCTGGCCCAACTAGGATACCAGGAACTGATGGGAGCCGTGACGACCCCTTACGTTGACAGTTTCTCACTCTAAAAACAAACTTAATTTGTAGAGCATTCATGTTGTGCCAACAACTACAGAACATTAGTACAGTAACTAAACATGGTCAAGTTTCTAAATGACATTTTGATGAAGCAACGGTTCATCAAGTAAGATTGTGGATTGAGAGAGGAAGCATTTACTGTAGATTTACATTTACTCGTTTGGCCAAATTTATCCAAAGCGATTTACAAGTGAGGGACTAGACTAAAGCTTCAGTACATCAGGAGAAATTAAAGTAAGTGCTAAATCTGCTCAATAAGATAAAGTGAAAGGAGTTCAGGTATAGAAAGCCACTGAGAGTTCTCAGTAAGTGCTAATTAGATGTGTAGGGACTAGGAGGAGGAGGTTCCCTTGGAAATGAGGAATAAACTCAGTGAAGGTGCATCAACTACCAACATCTTAACTTCTCGTCTATGACGGTGTTGTGTTGACTTTCACATCTGTCTGTTATTATAATGCTCATGTTTCCCTTTAGCCACACACTTTGATATTTGCTCTCCGTGTAAGGGTGTGTGTGTGTGTGTGAGAGAGAGAAAGAAAGAAGGGATACTGAGCCATCTGACCGTGTTCACAAATGTGTGTATAACTGTTCCCTTGCTTCTAATATATCTCTATAAAATGATGTTTCAGCAGCAGTTTAACCTGTTTTCCTGTTTATGCGTCTGCCTTGTCCAGTCCCTGCATGTTGCATGTGTTTTTTTCTTCTGTTTATCTGGAGTGTTTTCTCCATTAACTAATCTCCTTTATTTACATCTGGCAGAGAGACTTTTATTTCCAATCCCTCTGCTCACCAGTTAATACAAACTCCATGTTTACCTGTCGTTAAAATCATTGTAATGTCCATTCCCACAGCCCTAACTCCATCACTACCACCAAAGAGTCACATCAGGTTTTTTTGTGTCGCCCTTTTGCCCAGAACATTTTCAAGCTACCGTGAATGAAACTCATCACTTCCTTCAGGATTTTTAAATTAAAAGTCTTGAAGCTTCACTTTGGTTGTTTCATGTAACCGTGAAACTGCCTCTCATTGGTACAAAGATAAGGAAACCCGTATGTCAGGCTGCTGACGGAGCCGCTTAACTTTTCATCAATTACTCTGCAAACACCTCCCTTATTTCCTCTGCTGATAACATTGCCATGTCTCCCCTGGGTTTGTTCTGTTCTTGGTGTTTTTTATCATTTTTATTTTTTTTAATCCTAACGCTGCAGCTTCTGGCTCACACTCTCTCTCCTTTCTTTTTTAATCGCTGCCTTGGTTTTTACCCGCAGAGCTCTGCCTTTCTCTAGTTCCTTTAGGTAAGACTTAACACGTCCTGTCACATCCACCACACAGTCGTTCATGTGACCTGGAACTAGTGATACATATAGACAAACATTTGTGGCTCATCATAGAGGTTAAGCTCTGCCATTTTTAGCTACTGATAGTTTGATCTTTGCTTTTTCTAAACTTCAGTTTACTTTTGGCATCTTTATGGTTATCGTATCCCCTTTTATCCCCTTTTTACCCCCCTTTCCATAATGTACTTTTCTACATAGATGTTAAGCATGTGATCCCTTTGGTTTATGTTTTGTTTTGTTTTTTTCAACAATGAGGAATTTATTTAGAGTTTCCTACCCCATTGTTGTACAATTTAAAATAATTACATCAATAGTGATTTATTATATTGATTTGAGTTAGTGTTTGACTGGAATATGTAGGATCACTGTTTTTTTAATTGAAAACTATACTCTTCATTTGAAGAGAAAAATTAATCGACGTGTTAAGGGCCAACTAATAACTATCAGGGGCGTTTCAACTGTATGGCTCACAACATATTATGTGTGTGTGCATGCGTGTGCATGCGTGTGCGTGCGTGTGCGCACGTGTGTGTGTGTGTGTGAGCGTATGTGTGTGTTTGCCAGCGCTTGCTCGCTTTATAACACTTGCACTTCTCTGTCTCCTCTTTAACGCCTCCAAAGTAGCAACTATTCCATTCGCCACTCGATAAGTATGCCAGCCATGAGGTAAAGTGACACACTGATCTTCTCACCACACTCTTTCTCATCACTGCTTCACTTAACTGTCTCTGTAACACACACACTCACACACAGACACACACACACCTTTACCCTGAAGTACTGTGCTGCCGCTGTTTTTTTTTTCTATATGCAGTTAATATGTCGATGTCTCTGCTCGTTGCAATCCTGCTTTCTCAACCATAAAGTCTTCTGTTTTATGTCACTTAAAAGTTAAATAAAAATACTAAACAGGAAAAAAATTTCATTCACTTTCCTCAAGTCGTAGGGGAATAATAAAGTTTTGTATTTCAATCTTTTTCAAAGTGAAACATTTTCATGGCTGAAGCTGAATTTAGTAAATAAAAAGCTTCAGTCAGTGGGAATTTAAGCCAGAACTTACATCGTGTCCACTCAGTGTAAATCAAACTACTACAAACTCTAAATGAGTAGATTACAAATTTCTTCTGCATTTGTAGCTGTTGCAAGAGAATCCACAAATATTTACAGCCTGTTACAGCAATAAAATGAATTTTGTTTGTTTCATTATTATTGGCATGTGATGTTCTGAACATGTTGACTCTCATAGTGCTGCTGTGAAATGCTGGATTAATATTTTGAATTTAGCAGGGAAAATGAGTCTTATATTCATTTTATACTTAACAGTGGCTGCAATTCAGTGTTTTTATAATGAACTGGTTTTGTATTCTATGCACTATACAGTGTGTTGTGTCAATCTTGGCCAGGGATCAGGACTAGGACTACGGCTGCTGTAGAGAGCAAACTCATTAAATATGCATTAATCCGTTTTTAGAACAGGATCACCCATTTTAGAAGCAGATACACTCATACGCTTGACAAAGAGTTGAGCAAAAATAGTTTTGAACAACGTGTAGAAATTCTGAAAAGGTAAAGCTGTAGTTTTCAGTTAACCTTCCTTTTTAAGTATCATGGTATCAGTGCATGTAATGTTTATGTGTATTGTTTGTTTTGTTTTTTTGTGGTTATAACTTTGTGTCTTTGTTGTTTTAGGAACTCTGCGACCTTCAAGTCATTCGAGGATAAAATGGGGAACCTGAAGGTGAGTGGACACCTGACGCGACTGATCCACATTAAACCACAGTTTAATGTCATTATAAAACCCGGTGTTTCCACCACCGGGTGTATTCATATAATCCTAGCGGGCTGAAACACGTGGAAAAAGGCTTAATCAACAATCAAAGTAGTTGTTGAATATAATTGTGTCGATTTAACTAAGAAATTGATTGGGCTCCAGTTCATCATTTCAGCCATGTGGATTTGGTTCACTGTGTGAACTAGATTCTGTTTCCAAGGATTTGGCTGTAACGTCAACAGGAAACAGAGACTCTGAGTCGGTGTATTAAAGCTGACAATCACTAACACTCTGCTCTGCTTCCTCTCCCTCCCTCTCTCTCTGCAGTACAAGGTCGTCGGCCCCAGAGGGAACGGGGACGCCGTGAGCTCCCCCACCGACACCACCCCAACTCAGGAGAACCCGCCTTTCTGAATGCATGCCACCTCCACCTCCTCCTCCTCCTCCTCCTCGCTGCCACCTTCTTCACGACCTGAGACTGTATTGTTATCACCTCACATCGCAGAGTCAGCCCTGACCTTTAACCCCCCCCTCCCTCCACTCACCTCCTCTCACTTGCTGGCAGTTCTGGCGTGTTTGAGGCGGGACCCCCCCCACACACACACACACACACACACTGCTGCCGGTCCTGCGGCTTCCGTTGCTCTGCCTCTGCGGTTGAAGAAAATGTTTATTGCTGACGTCTAAACCTGTATAATTTACAGACCTTACTCTTGGTTACATCAGTGCTTCTTGCCTCCACTTCCTCCCTGGTTAGATGACCCCCCCCAAAAAAAAAAAAAAAAAAAAATTGTGAGTCAAACACAGACCTCAAGGGGCCCAAAAGCACCAGTTTCACTGTTGGTTTTGGATAATTGGACTAAATTCGTTGAATGTACATCACATTTTGAGTAAATCTGGACACCCCCCCACAGCTCATTTTTGCCCCTACTGAGCTAATGAAGACATGTTGATACAACAGAAATTTATCCTGCAGGTGTGTTTTTTGCTCCCAACTGAGACTGGGGGGGGGTGATTTATGGGCATAAGCAAGATGGTCTATCGCTACTTAAACTTCCTATTTCTGTCTCCTTTGTATCTGACTATTCTCAGCCACTTAAATCACAAATTTTACAACATGAAGCCCCCCCTCGCCCCCCACCCCCACCTTATTTGCCAAACTCCTACCCAGTCTGCCTCATGGCTCTTCACGGTTGCCAGCAGTGGGAACGCAGGCTACACTTGTAGGTTAGAGGTTATTGGTTTGACTTGGGGGAGAGTAAGACCCAGCAACCCCCTTAGACCTACTACTGCTACATGCATGTGCATATCTCATCTCAGTTGTACCATGACAACCAATGCAAAGATGACCGAGGTCTCGTGTGACACCCTATAAACACCCCAGGATGTAAAAAGAAAACAAAGAAAAAAACCTTAAACCATTTTGTATTATAAACTATTTTACACTGCTTTGCATAATGTTTTTACATAACTTTTATCAATATGTATAAATATATATATGAATAAATCTATTGTCACCGACGCTGCCATATGGTAGTGATCAGGTTGGGGAGGATTGAAAGACACAGGCAGAGGCTAAACAAACTTTAAACATTGTGTGGGAGGAGGAAAAAAACAAAAAGCAAAGAAACACGATGCGTCAGTTTCACAGATGCGAGTTAGTGTCTGACTGGAGTCTTTTGTTTTTTTTGTTTGTTTTTTCCGTTTTAAGTACAAACGTGTCCATGTTGATGAAACTGACTTCATTAATGAACTGCAGCCGCTGTTGGGTTTTTTTGATTTTCTTTAAAATCAGACCAGGGGCTGGAAACGAACGTAACCGAACTGCTTTCATCCGAAGGGCTGAGCTGAAGGCGGAGGTGCGTTCGATTCGGGCTGCGGCACGTCAACGTCACTGAAACCAAGCGCTTCCAATGGGTCAGAATGTTCTTGAAACCACTTTGACTGCCCCCCCCCCCCCTCCCGGGTTTTGGCTGCGGTTCCCTCCCCCTTTGTTGACACAGTGTGAGATAAACGCTTTGCCGTGTACACTACCTGGTGAATGTCAATGCTTCTCTATCAGCCTTATTCACTTTACATGTTTCACCTGTTATAATTGAGCTGATAGAAAGATTTTTTTTTTTTTTTTTTAAAAACGTGTACAGATGGGTCTGATTGAAGGACGGTTCAACTGAAGGAAGGGTAGTTGGCATGAAGATGTTTAGAGTCCGACGGGCCGCAAAACGTGTCATGTGAAAAAAAAATTACATCTTGCTTTGCCAACAACCCCCTTAACACACACACGAACACACACTCACATTAACACACGCTAAACCTTACTAAATGCCCCGAACGTGCACACACACACACGCTGCATGAGGCATAACTAACACAAAATCCCTGATGTTCGTAATCGTTGTTCACCTATAACACTTCACGCATGCACGCAAGCACACAGATACGCCAGTGGCTCCTACAGACTATGAGGCCTTGGAAACGGCGTCAGGAACCCTGAGAGCGCAAGAGCCGTGCAGCACCGTCATTTTTCTCTTAACTACGGAAAAAGAAAAAATTTTTATTTCATTTTTTCTTTTGCCTTTTACTGCCATGGAATGCTGCCCTGCACTGCCACTGCAGGGCTCATGATATACATGGGGGGTTAGTCTAATCGTAGATGTGGCGGAAATGTCTGTTGCCAAAATTCAGCGCACCACGTTTCAGAAATTGGGGCAAATGGCTTTTTTTTGTCCTCTCCTTCTAAACATTTTGGATCATTTGATGATTGAAGCTAAAACTTCCCAGGAAGGTTTAAAGTTGCCTTTAAAGAACAGTAGACTTTAAACAATTAAACTCAGATAGAACAGGTAATCTCTCTTAACAGCAACATTAGGTGACTGAGCTTTGCTTCAGGGAAACCGACAAATGAAAACCTGCAGCTTTTAAACTTGAGCTTAAAGTAAAATTGACAGATGCCAAACGTACCTGGTGAAACCTCCCATCATAAAGTAGATATTTTGCACCAGATTGCCGATCATGAATCGATGATATACTGGGCAGCTTGTGTTTGGGGAGGGGGGGGGGTGATGCCATAATTGACTCAAAACATTGATCATTGTTGAGTTGATGTTGATATTGAGGCTTATGATGGTGGATTGTTGTTTTTTTGTTTTTTGAATCTTTTTTTTTTTTTTAACCCATTACAACTGGAAAATATTGGCCCCAAATTTTCTGTGGTTCATCTTTCAGTTCAGTGTAAAGGTGAAATGGCTCCAGGTGGTAGAGTCTAGCTACAGTGAACAAAAAAAAAAAAACATGAAATGAAAATACACAACTTAAAACAAAAAAAACAACTTCCCATCAATCTGCTTCAGAACCGTTGCCAGTGTATCATAACTTGTGTTTTTTGCTTGTTTTATGTGTGTTGATCATTTTGGTAGTTAATATATTCCTGTTAGGTGTGTGTGTTTTAATTTTTTTTTTTTTATTATTGAGGAGATATGGACATAGAGAAGATTTTTGTACAATTAATTTGCCATTAGCGAAATGCAGAGTTGCCAATGTTTAACTGTTACGAAAATCTGTCTCTGTCTCTGTCTCTCTCTCACTAAATCTCTGACTTCCTGCCCCCCCCACAAAAAAAAATCCAAATGCAGATGCACACTACAGGACACATTCATCTCTGGTTGTTTGCTTTGGGATTTGCTCCTAAAAATCATGTTTTTTTTTTCTTTTGTCACACAAAAAATACAAATTTTTTTCAGAAGGATGAAATTTCACCCTGCACGCACAGCTGTTACAGAAAAATGTGATTTTTAGACCAAACAAGTTAAACAACTTATGGAATTTTTTTTTTTTTTTTGCGGAGTAGCCTGATTAAAGCTGCAGTCAGTTTTTTGTGACGCTGACGGACAGTAAAGGATGATAGACTTGTTTCTTTTTGTTTGTTCGTTTGTTTTTTTGGTGCCGGTGCCGGTGGCGATGAGAGCCAGTCGCTGCAGAGGCTGGAGGACAGTAGAGTTCCTATAGCTTTATTTAGGTCCAGGGCCTAGCTGATGTAGATCATTAAAAGGGATCAGACTTGGATCGGATTATGGTGAGTTAATTGAAGACAGGTTTTTTTTTGGTTTTGTTGTATATGTTTGGATATCAATAAAGCATTCCTTTAAATGATGAAGTGGCTCATGGTCTGTATTTGGCAGATTTAAAGAACACATTTCAAAGTCTACAAACAACTTACAAACTGCTTTTGTTTTTCGTCAGTTTATTAAAAACAGCTCTTGAGGCCAGAGACTGGAGCTGGACACACTGGCACAAATTTGCTTAAATAAAGCAACAAATGTATAAGACAGCAGTTGCTGTAAAAAGCAACATGACTCCACAGCTGTCATTAACACTGATGATTATTATGATTTTTTTTTTTTTTATAAAGGTCACGTGTTATGTTGCTTGAAGCGAGCTGTCATGAAATCATCATAGCAAAACATAACCAACGTATTAATCCACTGTTGCCACTATATTGTGGTAATGATGCATTTCTCTGATAAACGTAAACAGAAGACCTTAGAAGAAACGTAGAGGAAGTAAAATATTTAAGCGTCATCATGGATCACGCTCTCAAGAAGCGTATGAAGGAGATAAATACATAGACACACATCTTATGAGACATTGGGAATTCTCCCTCAGTTGAGGCAGGTGCATCTGAGTGCAATGAAATGCTCGTCTTTGAAACCAGGCCACTTTATCAACAAGCCTTAAATGAACCGTTTATCATTACTCTGGTTATTCTAAACACAAACTTGAATGTCGAACACGTGTCGAATTTTGGGAATCCGATTTCGTGTTCAGATGTTTGGTCAGAATAACTCCCAGTGCTGCACTGGCAGACACACAATGCTAATATCTCACATTATCAGGTGCCATAGCTGCAGGTGTGATGAGCTGCTATGAACATAATGGTTTTAATATTGCTGAAGAGGGGCCGATTATAGAGAGGCTTCCTCCGGCCTCTGCTCACGTTACTCGTAAAGGTAACGTCACTCTGTCATTTTAAGATTAAGATCAAGCGACATGATCACTGAGCTCCGCCGGCATGGAAGGAGAAAAGGTAGCGTTCCCTGACCGGGAATCGAACCCGGGCCGCGGCGGTGAGAGCGCCGAATCCTAACCACTAGACCACCAGGGAGGCCGGCGGGGACCGGCGGAGGGCCGGGGGTGTGGCCGGGAGCGAGGGCCGCTCCTCGGCGGCCGGAGCTCGTCTGGTTCCCCGCCCCGCCCGGTCCCCGCTGTCGTGCGTTTACGTGAGTTGTCGTGAGTTGTCGTGGCCGAGTGGTTAAGGCGATGGACTAGAAATCCATTGGGGTCTCCCCGCGCAGGTTCGAATCCTGCCGACAACGGCCCCACTTTTGCGTTTGAGTCCCGGCGGGAGCCGCAGTGTCTCCCTGCAGCGGCCTCGACGCAGAATCAGTCAGTCAGCGCAAGTGAGTGGAGCGAGTTTATATGGAGAAACGCAACGACACTGTGACTCAACATATACATATATATATATGTATATATATATATATATATATATATATATATATATATATATATATATATATATATATATATATATATATATATTCTTCTACCACCAGGGGGCGCCAGGTGTTTCGGACCGTTGTCTGCTCAGTGGACCACGATGATCCGACCGTCTGCTGCCGGGAGACGTTCTCCTCTCCGCATCCCTGTGATTAATCGTGAAATAAATCATTAAAGATCATAAAGGACGATGGCACCACTCTGCCACATGTGATCTGACTGTGGAACCGGTATCTGGTTTCTTTTAAAGCTAATTCATAGGTTCTACCCCGCTAAGATATGTTTTACACAATCGAGAAATTGTATAGATATAAGTTTCACACTGTCATACCTCCCTTGAGACTGCTGCTGATTATTAATGTTTTTGATTCTGTTTTGTGTGTGTGTGTAAAGTTTCTCGACTAACCTCTGTATTTATTATAATCGACAACACGTTTGTGATTTTTTTTTGGACGCATTTACTGTTTGGAATCCTAATTGATAACACAAATTTAAATTAATAATATGTTAATAATAATTAATTAGATATGCATATATGAATGAATAGAAAAAGGAAAAGAAATATGTTTGTGAATATATATATGGCCCCGGAAGCGCCGCCTCCTCCCGTGAGGAGGCCCCGCCCCCAGACAAGTGTGCTGCTACGTCACCGCCCCACCTGTATAAAGGCGCGGCGCGGCCGCGGGTCCGGGACAAGCAGCGTTTCATCCTCTCGGACGTTGGAGGGTCACGTTTACCCGACACTTATGTTCAAATGGGCCCCGTCGCCTAGCGTTTCCTCCCCCAGCCTCGCCGACTGAGTCCAACAGCAGCACGTCTGGCTCCCTGAGAGGTGAGGCTGGGGGTGAGGCTGGGGGTGAGGCTGGGGGTGAGGGTGAGGGGGGTCCTCCGTGCCGCGGGCCGGTAAACGGGGCTCTTTTCTCGGCGGCGGCGGGTCTCTGTGACCGCTGAGGCGAGCTAACGATGCTAGCTAGCTTATGATATGGCAGCCGCTGCACAGCTTTTTTTTCTTTTTAAAAACGAGGAATAATGAACGTTTTGTTTTTCCCTTGTTTTCCTTCGTTTTCTTCGGGTTTTCCATCCAAACAATAACGAAGAGCGGCGTCGAC
This sequence comes from Istiophorus platypterus, assembly GCA_016859345.1. Classification (NCBI taxonomy): domain Eukaryota; kingdom Metazoa; phylum Chordata; class Actinopteri; order Istiophoriformes; family Istiophoridae; genus Istiophorus; species Istiophorus platypterus. Next base: position 18,465,240 of record CM029111.1, read on the forward strand.
ACCGCTGACAGGTTTTGGTGTGAACAGACTTTGTTTTTGTCTCTGTCAGACACAAAATGTCCTCGGTGCATAAAGACCCGGACCCCGACGGGTTCTTCCATCTATTCCTCCTTTTTAATGCTCAGATTTCTCCTGGTCGTGTCCGTTAGAGCCGTTTTTATCCCGATGTTCGTGGTTAAGCGTCAAAATGTCGGATGGTGCAGTGACAGATTAATGTAAACACGGGCTGACGTCAGTGTTTCAATATGTGGACCTGATGGAAAAACAAAGAAAAATGAATCTGATTCCACAAAGTTCATGTGACCCTCGTTAAACCTGCTGCTTCGTGTTCATTTAACGGACCCGTGTTGGAGGCTTCGAGTTTGTATTACTCCTCATTTCTTCTTCTTTTTTTATTGATTTCTTTTCTCTTTTTTTATTCGCATTTTCGTGCACATGCTCAGTGCTGAGAGGATTAGTTGATTAGTTGATCAGTTGATCGGTAATTCACCAAGAATTTAATAATCAATCAGAGATGGGGAAAAAAAGTTCTGCTCTAAGTGTTTTCTTACATGTTGCGGACTAATATGTTGGTTAGAGCTGAAACTGACAATTATTTTCATTAGTAAATGTGATGAATTTTTTTTTAAATGTCTTTTATTCTAAATATTTGTCTTACTGTGATTTGAAAAGAGAGAAACAAATACTATTTGTGTTGAAAAATTACTTAAACATTTAGTTATTATAATAGTCGCCAGTTATATTCCCGTTGATCGACATATCAGTTAATGGACGAATTTTTGCAGCTCTGTTGCGATTAACTGGAAAACTTCCTCTGAAAGGTTACTTAATAATCGAAAGTCATTTATCTCCGTATTTAAATGTTGACCTTTTCATTTCGATGGATAAATTCGCTGGTCCCAGTATTTCAGGTTATGAAAATTTCAAGATTTCTGTGTAGGTAAACTCAAGATATTTCGGGCCCTTTCTGTCGTATGGATAAAACAACACAATTTCATGTCCCAACAGAATTTTTTTAAAACTGTTTTTAATGACCAAATAAGTAATTATTGAATCAGGGAAAGTATTTATTTATCACATGAATCAGTAATGAAAAATAAGTTTCACTTGATTTTGTCACTTCAGTGCGTAGGACTATAAATCATACTATATACACAACTAAAGGATTAATCAAGATAAAGATAGATAACATAGAAATGTGACGAATGGCCAGCTCTGATGAAATCATAGTAATATGCAGCTTGAACCCATGTTCTACAGCGTTTTCTCCGGAACAGGATATTAACAATAAAATCTCTCCGTCTGATTCCACTAACGCTGGTTCTCCCTGGCAGGTTTCCATCAAGCACAGCGAACGGTGACCAGCAGCAGAAGAATGGCAGCTATTCCAGCAGGCGGTTCACTTGTGGCGACCACTGACTACTACCGAAGTGAGTCCCACTCTGTTTAGCCCCCAGTCGCACTAGAACCAAACTAACCCCCTCTTCCTGTTGGACGACTCGCTATGACTTTTCTGTTGGATTCACTTCAATTTTGATGTAATGAGTCGTTTCAGTGAGGCGAGTCTCCCGGGGCTAAAGATGACCAGTGTGTGTGTGGGCTTTACTCAGGGGTGAAGAATTTGGGTCCCAGACTGAGTAACTAGTTTAAATCTAATAGTCGTGTTAATTAATTATTTGTATTTTGGTTTAAAAAAAAAAACACTCAGAATGTACACAACTTTTTTCTCAAGCCAACATGTTCTCCTTTTTGTTCTTATGGCTTCACACTAGACTCTTTAACATCTAAAAGCATAAGATATTAAATTAATAATTGGTACCTGTCTCTCCATTGACATTCTGGCATGTACTGTATACACATGGTCTGTTTGGGTTCCCCAGAGAGGCAAATGGACTTATAACCAGTCTCAGTGCATCAAATTAGAGGCGTGCATTACAGCTTCAGGGTGGGCCTTCAGGCCCTGGTTATGTAACCAGAGGTTCGGGTGTCACACAAGAACATTCTCCCTTTGGTTCGAAGGATAAACATTTTAGCGTAAATCTACACAAAATCAGCCTCGATTTCGAGCGGAGAAAGTCAGGTGTTCTCCACCGCTCGCATCTCCCTTTTTCAGTTCGTTTGACTGTGATTGAACCAAGCGTCTCTTTAACTCTTGTCCCACTCATCCTCTCCTCCCACAGGGCGCATCGGCTCTACGTCCAGCAGCAGCTCTTGCGGAAGTTCAGAGTACAGCGGAGAGGTCATCCCCCACCATCCAGGTGTGTGACTGTTTATCAGTGCAAAAGGAAAGACACTTTTACAGCCTCTATGCAAAGGAAAACTCTGGAAATCCGCCGTTTCCCATGCAGATTTTTGTGCCCATCAGTGTTGGGGAAAGCCCCTGAAAGTGGGTGATTATTGGTTAAAAAAAAACGATGCTTTGCTCCGGACGAACCAAATCTAAGCCACTGCCAAAGGATTTTCTGAGTGTGTAGTTTTTTTTTATTTATTATTTTTTTATATATATATATATATATATATATATATATATATATATATATATATATATATATATATATATATATATATATATATATATATATATATATATATATATATATATATATATATAAAAAAAAAAAAAACCACGTTTTTGGAAGGAACAGTGTGTACCGCTCAAGAGGAGCAACAACCACAGGAGTGTGTTCCCTGTATCAAGTCCAGATGTTTTCTGCCTATCGGAGCATTTCTCGGTACAACTGACTGTTTCTTCAACTCACCCGCGTCCTCCCTCCTGCTTTTGGGGAAACTATTTCATAAGGTGGCGTGACATTGCTTAATCCAAGTCACGCCAGTGCTCAGAACTCCATACAGTTACAAACTGTTACGTTTTCAGCAACATCCGCATCTGAGTCAGCTGTTGCATCAGACCACACGTTTCCTGTGGTTGAGTCACCCCGTAACACATCTAACTGAGGTCCCTCCTGTCTGATCCAGCTCTGCCTAATCCCTTGGGAAAGTCGTTTTCAGTCGTGCCTTTTCCCTTTCATCTCGAGAAGAGAGGATTTCTTTAGCTCGCACGCGGTTCGACACCGCAGCCTTGGCAGCACACGTGCTCCGTGTTCCCCAGTACACCAGTATGACCCTTCCGCACCACTTAATATCTGCTGACTTCACCAGTAATCTGGGATCAGTGTCTCAGTGCGGCTTTATGTGAAAACCAGCTGGGCCGACAGTTAAGTTCTGGCTCAGGTTCATGACTGCATGTCTGTTTTTTAACCACGGGCTCAGCTTTTTTAGTGGTCTCACAAGCACAAGCACATGGCGCATACACACACAGACTTCATCACACTGCCGTAGGGGAAAGTAGGTGAAAGGGGAAAACTGGGTGTGTGCGTGCGCACACACACACAGTTCAGCGCACATGACTTACATTCCTGTTTATTCTTCTAGTTCAGTGGAATCAGCTTTATTGAAAATGGCAAAAAAGACACAGCAAAAAATCAGCTGTACTTTTGCTGCATGCGGTGGTCCTAGTACACATATAACAGTAAAACAAAGGCATTATTACAGCCACAAACAACTGTTAACTGATTGGGAAAAGAGAACTTAATTCCTTTTAGACGAATCGATATTAAACTATGGATGCAATTAGAAACTTTTGCAGTGTTTGCTTCATGTCAAAATATAAATCTAAAATCCCAACGGAATTTTTTTTTTAAACTGTTAAAAAAACTGTTAATGACCAAATGATTAATTATGATTAATTATTGAATCAGGGAAAGTATTTGGACTTCACAAGAATACTAATTCAAGCCAATTTTTTCTGAATATTGTTTATTCAGTAAAATGCAGGAAACTATATGAGGCCGGTGACTCCTCACATATAAAGTAAATACAGCTCCTGACTGACACCGGTTTGAGAGTCAACTTGACCTAGAAGCTAAATGTGGAGCACAGTAAATATATGCACTGTAAATATGTCTGCCTGTATGTAAATTCAGCTGTACAGTGAGTGACTGGGGTGTCACAGTCGGTTTGATGCCGAGCCAAACATGTAGCTGAGTTGTGGGGAGGGCTTAGTCTTGAAAACACACTCCACAGGCTTCAGTGACTTTCCTTAGCTGATAATGAGGAGGAGAAAGTAGCTTTAATCCAGTGAGGAATGTTAAGAAGCTTCATCTGCGCCATCCTACAAAGTTAAAATGACAAATTGATAAAGAGGGATGAGTCGTGCTGGTAATGTCTTGGTCGGCGAGAGCTGCATTACCCACAACAATTCAGAATCCCACTTACAGAATTCTGAATTAAATACAGTGGTAGCTGTGTATAAACACTTAGGTCTCATGCCCTGTCATGTCTCCACAGGACTCCCCAAGCAGGACTCAGGCCACTGGTGGTCCAGTTTCTTCTTTGGGAAGCAGCCAGGGATGACCCCACTGACTGAGGAGGCACAGCTGAAGTAAGCGGGGGAGCGCGCGTGCACACACACACACACACACACACACACACACACACACACACACACACACACACACACACACGTCATGGATGCACTGACCCTGTGTGACCCCCGGTCACAGTATTTACAGCTCAGTTCCATAATGAAACCCTGACTTCTGTCACGCGTGTCCGCTGTTCGTTTGGAGCTGAATCCTTCTCTCGGTCTCCCCCAGGGCGAGGGTTCCAGGTGCGCTGACCAACGGTCAGATCACCTGCGTTGCCAGGGAGATGGTGATGCAACGGCAGGTGAGTGAGAGCAGCGACGCAGGAACCCCCACCTCCTCCTGATCCCGCGGCCTCACTCACTATCCACAACGCCCCTCGGGATGGGCGGGCGGGGGGGGCGGAATTCGAACCAACGACCAACGCTAGGTGACGGGAGGATGTCCCGTTTATAACCTTATTAGTTTCTTTTCTTTTTTTTTCTTTTTTTTATATTATTCATCGTAGTATAGGCTGCCTTATTTGTTTTTGTTTAGGTAACCTTGTGTTTTGTTTTGTTTTTTAAATTGACAACTCAAAAAAAAAAAGGAACTGAAAATGAAAAAAAAAAAACACAAAAAAAAAACCAAGACGATGATGCAACTGATCCAGCTTTTTTTTTTCTTTTTTTTTTATTAAACATTTGTACTGTTCTGTGTTTGTAATACTGTGGTGCATTCACATCCACATGCCTTCTTGTTAAACATTTTTCACTTTGTCACCCTGTGATTGCAAATGCAATAAAGTAGACTCTTGCAGCCTAACCCTGTGTAGGGTTCATGTTTTGTTCTCATAAACAAGGTGAAAAATTAACAAAGTTAAAGTTTGTTTAAATTTTACAATAGAAATGTAGTTTGAACACAGCATTTATCTCAGCACTTTTACTGTGGCTTTTACTGCGTTGTTATTTTTGTTTTGTTTTTTTTTTCCCTCTGATCACGTTTTTGTTTATAATTTGTCATTGATTTGTCTACAGCCTTTGGCTGAAACAGCCGTATAAGGACCTGGAGGTGTGTGTTTGTGTGTGTGTGTGTGTGTGTGTGTGTGTGCTCTTGCCAAGGAGTGGTTCACTGACTCTGTACAGGGCTGTTCCAGGAACAAAGTAAACACTGACAGAGCAGCACTTCATGTCCTGCTGCTGCTGCTGCTGCTGCTGCTGCTGCTGCTGCTGCTGCTGCTGCTGCTGCTGCTGCTGCTGCAGAGCCCGGAGTCTGGAGAGCCGAGCATCCGTTCCGCCACCCAACCCCCATCCCCTCTTTTCCCTTTACTCCCCCCATTCTTAACTCTGAAAAGCAGAAATAGCAAAAAAAAGGGGAAGAAAAGATTCAGGCCTACTGTTGAAGGCGTGCATTTACCTTTGACCTGCATTAACCTATAAAAACATGTTGATGAAATGGGGTTAAGGACAGAGACTGGAGAAACAGGGTCATCGGTTCAGTGTTTAAACTCTGAATCACTGGTTGTTGTGTGGGTTTTTTTTTTTAATATTTTTTTTAAGTTCTTACCATTCATGGCACCACTGCCAATACCTGTGAACTGACTCTGTCTCAGCTGTCATAAACACATTTTACCACCAATAACATTCCTGCATTATTAAAATAAACAAGCCGATAAAGCGACAGACTCACAGGCAACCTTCAGGACGGAGGTTTCATGGAGGGAACCATCCCAGCTTTTGTGTATTTCAGCTGCCCCCCGCCACTACACTTGATGAAACAGGTGACACCGGTGCACCGGGAGTCCTCCAAGCCCCCCACCCCCCAGGTGAGATTAGATTCACCCCCCCCCCATCCCCCGGGTCACCTGACGGTTCCCTCCCTTGCAAATGGTGCTTTGTTCAGGGAGTGGTCACGTGTCAGCTGGTATCAGCAGCATACAAACAAACAAACAAACAAACAGACAAACAATCAATACAGAGGTTCGTTTGTCACTGTGCCTGGTGTTGGCCTGGATACAGTTGTCCCACAGCCTTTCTACTCACAACTGCCTTGTATCTTCTGACGTCTTGTCTCCTCACGCTGATTTGACATCTCACATTAGAAAAGGAGCTGGTTGCTGCTCTTCTCATCAGCTGACCAGCTTCCTGGCTAAGGTTCAGACTAACGTGACTCACCTTGGGTCGCGTTGTCGGTGGTTGTGATTCAGGATTCATGTTTTTTCGGATCATGTTTCATTTCCAGCTACCACGGTTGCATTGCTATTTTTAAAAAAAAGTTCCTTCTTTAAATATTAAATCCACTTCTTGTTTTTTTAGCTTATAGCCTGTGTCTGTTGAATTTGGCAGTGAGTTGCTGCATACACTTAAATCCTTACAAGTATAAATAAAGTTGTGTTAATTCCATTGAAATGAATTGAAACATCCCTCTGTGCAATAAACCCTCAATGGTTCAGCTGAGACTTTTTCGTTTGGAAGAAAAACACATTTGAATGTTTCAACTTCAGACGAGCTGTGGTGTCCATTTTTCACAGTTTTGACCATTTTTATTTCTGCTTATTTTATGGACCAAGCTGATTTACTGATTGAAATATTCAGCGGAATAATCAATAATAAAAAAATCATTCTAACTCGGAGTGGTCATCACTGTGCCTTTTTCGACCGAGGCGTAAAAATCCCATCCATCCACTTAGTTTTTTTTCGGTGATGAAAATGTGGGAAAAAAACAAAACTACCAACTTTTAGTTTTCTTTGTTTTTTGTTTTTTGAACCTTTTGCAGGTTTCCCAAAGCTGCATCCAAACAAATTCCTCTTTATCTTTTTTGAGGTTATATCTCGACGTGGAGAAAAATCAGGTGCAGCACAAACCTGATGGATTGTTTTGTTTTTTTTCCCCAGTTGACTGTAAAACCCCCCCCAAAAAACGGGTTCGTATAAACACCACAATCCCCTATTCACCCCCCCGGCTCTCTCTGTCTGTTCCTATGAAACAGAGGAAAGACAAACAATGGGCAAAGTGGCCTCTCTGCATGACGGAGTTGAAAGGTTGAAAAGAGGATTTGTTTCGTGGCTCGTTTGAAGAGCTGAGCCCCCCCCCCCCCAAGGTCACTGGGTGCTCCGCTGGGGGGGGGGGGGTTCTCTCCTATGTCCAGGCCACAGTCACTTCTTATCGGCTCCTCTTCTTTCTCCTGTTTGTGCTTAAGGATTCCTGGTCATAGAGCTAGGAGATGCATATTGAGAATAGGGCAGCACTTGATGATTATTTTTATTGTCATTTCATTTTTTTTTTCAATTAAATGATTATTTATTAGTCTAAAAATTTGAGAAAAGGTGAAACTGTTCAAATTCAGTCTGAGATGATGTCTTCATATATCCTGTTTTTTTTCCAGTTAAAATCATACAGGACAGAACAAAAGCAGCAAATCCACAAATTTAGAAGAATTTCTTAAATTAACGATCAGTGATTACATGTGAACTATATTCTGTTTTTACACTGAAACACTCAGAAGATCCAGTTTTTCAGATCTGCCCCGAGCAGTCCTGGTTCGGTTCGGTCCGGGACGAGGACCAGATCGTGGTGCGGGCCTCAGAACGTGATCTGGTCCATCTGCCGGCTGGTGCCGCTCTGATCTCTCCGGCGTTGTTGAAATCGGAGCCAACGGATGTCTGGGATTGTTGCTCCGTGAAATCAATCAATTATCAAAGCAGCTTCCTGTTTAAGTTTCCTTCGATCAAATCAATGAGTTGATTCTGAAATCAATTCTAGAAAAAACCTATTGTTGCAGATGTAAATGTGGCGAAATATTCCCCCGTCCAGTTGAGGCCCCCCACTTTCATATTGCTATCAATTTTCTTTTCACAGCATCAACGGCTGTGAGATTAAGCATCAGAGACTTTCGGCCACACTGATATTTAAGGGTCTTTCTAATTGGAATCTGTCCACCTTGTCCACGTGCGTCCATTTTATCCGGGCCGTCGAATCCTGCGCAGCCGAGAGGGCTGAGCGACGGGGAGTCGGTCGGTCGTGATTTGTCAGCTTCCTTTCAGTCTGTGAACCGGTGAGGGGCGCTCGCCTCCCGCTACTTGGCGCCTCCGTGGGCGGGGTCGGATGGCTTGGAGGTGGAGAAGGGGAGAGAGGGGGAGAAGCCCAGGTCAATGTTGACCCACAACCCTTTGGCTCCGATGCCAGCCGGTATTCCTGGAGGAGAGAGGGAAGCGAGGTCACATAGGTCATGAAATAATTTTAAAAAGTCATCGTTATGCACTATTAATGAAATATATTTTAAGATATATATTGAACTACGACCTTAATTGACGTCTTGTATCAGTAATTGTATTTTATGTTGAATCAATCCTTCATACACCGTCCTGCCACTTTAAAAGACACTGAACACCAAATGTGTATTCATCCCCGGCTGAAAATAGTCCCCAACAAATTCACTGTTAGCGCCTGTTGAGTGATGTTTGCAGAACTATAGTGGAAAGAAAAGAAAAATAGTTTTTAGGGAAATTGCTTAACCATTTTTTTCTTATTTCTTTTTTTTTTTTGCGGGTGGCAAGGAAACTTTCTATCTACACCCCCTTTCGAAAGATTAGTGTTCTGCAGGAGACATTCAGGTCAGAGCCTGAGAGGAGGGGAAGTATTGATATGAAATGAAACACTGTTGGGTTTGGTCCTTTTGTGGATTTAATAACAATAAGAAAACAGTATAGGAATTCCAGCCTTGTTTAAATCCAGACTGGGCTAAATCTGTAACTGTTCTATAAGGTGCCTGGAAAAACCAGTGGGACTTGACCTAGTTTAAAAGACCACTTCAGTCTCGAACCAGGTTTAAGACTTTGTGTGTGTGTGTGTGAATAGGCTCTGCATGCCTGCGACCCGTATATGCAGAATGCGTTTATGTACATCGACCTACTTACTGAGAGCACAGGCTCCGTCTTTGTATGTGCAGCATGTGCACTTGTGGATGTCGACGCTGCCAGAACCAGACGCAGTCGAAAGCCCTTAAAAGTTCAGGAAAACGACTTAGAAGTGGCCAAAAGTGATTCATTTCACGCTGGTCACGCTTTTTATCGTTATGTGAATCAATGCGTGTTTCATTTCATATAACTTTGTGGCAACTGCCCTGTCATCAGCAAAGAAATGTCCCGTGCACAACTCCAGCTTTTCCCACTTTTAATCCAGAAGAACTGGAATTGATCACTCAGCATCGGTGTTGGGCCTTCCCAAATGCTCATGTGCCCCCCCCCCCACCCAGTAAAAGAATGAAGAATGGATGGGTGTGCGACAGGAAGGATGGGTTACCAGGAGGGGTCGCCATGCTGACCCAGAGGGTGACCTGTCTCTGTTTGTGCCTGACGGAGTCGTTCTGGCAGCTGATGGAGGCCGGCGAAGGCTCCGGACTGGGGGGTAGATCTGAGGGAGAGAGAGGGAGACAGAGAGACAGACACATGCACTGTAGTTTGGCTTTATTTCATTTTTATCACTGTTTTTTTAAAATTCTAATATGACTGAGACACAGAGGCTAAGGAAGGAAAAAAGAGAGAAGAAGCTTCGCTAGTGTTGCTACAGCCATCGATGCTTCTCACTGATCGAACCGCCTCAAACTGGTTCTTTTTTTTCCTTTTGTTTATGTTTTTTTGTGTTGCCTTCTCCCGAAATGAGTCTCAACACGTTGTGAATGTTCTCGGCACCGATCCAAACCAGCGCAGTGTCTCACAAACACATTGTCATGGCGATGAATGTTTGTTTTGGTTTTGGGTGTTTTCTCCCTGCAGTGCGAGTTCTTATAAAGTTGTTTCGTGAGGCGTTTCCAAGGCATGTCTTCGGCTCCAAGACGTCTCTCAGAGGTAATTCTACATTCCTCTTCCTGTTTTCTTTTGTTTTTTTCTTTAATTTTCATTTTTAAATGTCACTCTAACCGGAACACGATGTGCAGAGAGCGAGTCATGTAAACATGGATTCATGACAGAGCCAGTCAGTTATAGGGAAGTGCCACTTCAGGGAAGAGAGCATACCTAGTGTGTGTGTGTGTGTTTGTGTGTGTGTGTGTGTGTGTGTGAGTGTGTGTGTGAGTGTGTGCGTGCCTACTGACTGTTTATGTGGGGGGTATTTATTTGCACATAACAACCCCTGACTTTGCACATCAGTTACTGGGATTAACTCAGTTTCTTTCCCCTTTTTTTTCGTTCCATATTTAGCGCAGATGTGTTGAAAGAACCAGTTCGGCCAAAAAGTCTCTTCCAAGTCGATCGGCGCTGACAGGCGTCTTCAGGTGTCCTTAGCCCTCCCGCCGACCTGCGGGAGTCTCTGACGGCGGCCAGTGTGGCGTGCTCTTACGAGGGCGAGTCGCCGGCGTTTCCTGCTGATAAGCACCGCGGAGAAACGGAAAACTTCTGTTTAAGAGCCAAATGCTGTTACAGCGTCGGACGGCTGTGGTTCACATCTGTTCCGTCCAGGGGTTACTACAGGGCACGGTGTGCTCTTCCTTTCATGTGATGTCTGAGCGTGATGTAAAAAAAAAAAAGTTTCATAAATAGTATAATATGATAAGGGTCTAAAATGAGGCAAAATGCATAGATTTTAGGTAAATAACACAAAATGTTCTTAGTAGGAGGGAAAAAAAGTGTTTTTCAGTGTTTCTTGTCTTGACGTTTTGGTCGCGTTGTTACGTAAAAGCGCATAAAATCCAGTTTTACTTGCACACGACACGGCCTCCTGCCTGATGGAGGCTGCTCTGTAGCAGAAGTCGACCAGACATCGCACCAGACGGCTGAAGGCGAACGGGCTAGTAACTTCCCTGGAGGAACGCAGAGCTCGGCCGGCAAGGTCAAAGGTCAAAGGTTCACAGGGCAAAGTTTCCTTTTTCCTTTTTTCTTTTTTTTTCCAAAAGTCACACGTTTTCCTGTAGTTTTCTATCTAACACAAGAGAAACCTATGAGCACTCACACCATTTAAAGGGCTGATTGTGATTTAAGACTTGGATTAGGTTCAGGTTAGAACCAGTTTCAGGGTCGGGGTATGGGTCGCGGTTAGGTATTTAGTTTCCTCAAATATAACATAAGATAATGATGTGTGTCTGTGTGTGTGTGTGTTTGCTTACTTCTGTAGAAGTGGTTGCAGGCTAGCAGGCAGGCTGGAGAGTTGACGCTGGTCATGGCGCGTTGGATCTGTGGAGGAGCGGCCGACCTAGAGGGTCAGCATCCTAGAGAGAGAGAGAGAGAGAGAGAGAGAGAGAGAGAGAGAGAGAGAGAGAGAGAGGTCATGACACGGGTCAAACCTTGAAACGTTAATGTCACCTCGACTCTCCTGTGACACACCTGTCTGAGTTGCAGTAACTCGTGGGGCCTGGAGGTTTCTCAGTGCAAAGCTGCCCAGCTGCGATTTCTCTGCCCCCTCTGCCCCCCATCGTTCCGCGCCACCACAGCCACCGAGCGGCCACGTGGACTGCGCCGCCACCTGGCGGCGTCCCTCTGAGTCCGCAGAGTCCGAGGGGGCGAGATGGATGCTCGTGGTGGAGAGAGCGACGGGATGGAGGACAAAGGTAAATAACAGACAGAGACGAACGTCCGACGGTGGAAAGAGCAAACAGAGGAAACGATTTATTCCAGTGAACATGGGGACAGTTTGCTTAACCCGTCACCTGGAACAAGGATGCTGCTATTATTGGATACTCTGAGTGTGTATCTGTGTGTATCTGTGTGTGTCATCGTCACTTTGCGTTGTATTTTTTTTGTGTGTGTCATTTCACCCCTGCACAGTAAAGCAAGGAAATACCATGAAAATATGTCCCTTTTGGCTTGTTACACCCACAGTCCTACATTTCCATCTTTGTGATATTTTGGTCTGCGAGTATTTTTTTTTTTTTTGGACATTTTATTCATATCTGGTCTCATATTTGCCTTTTTCTACAGTTACTGTACGTTATAACACAGGTCTGAGGTCGACATCCGATCTTTGTCACCTACACATGAAGGGAAGGACTGAGGTTTAAACATGAGTAATTTTGGTGTTTTGGATCAACAATAGTAAAGGACCATTCCTGCGATTTTTTCTTAGACTCTTTACTATGAACCATGTTCCTGAGCCACCACAGCCGTTCGGTCGGCTCGAGACCTGTGGACTGTGGAGGCCACAGAGCAGGATTCACATCCTTCTGATCCGAATGAAATGAAGCATCTGCGTTCATTAGGTTTTCCCACTCATTTATTTCCATTTTTCCTTTTTAATTTGTCACCCACCTTGGTCTTTTTGCATCTTGTCTGTCTTTTGGTTTAGATGTTTTTGACACTGTCTTTCGTGGTTTGTTGGTTATTAATGAGTGAATCAAGTAAAAAATCTCAACTGATGAAGGTTGGACAAGTTTTTTTTTTTCTTCTTTTGAAAGGACATTATTTTGAGATTTCCCTGGTGAGCGCCTCCAAACCACAGCGGCTGATGGTGGAGACGCCTCGACAGGCACCTTTCTGACGTTGCAGTTTAGGGAGCTGGACCGACAGTTTCTGCAGGTTTCTGAAACCTGATCCGATAATCATGCCGATTGCAGGCGGAGACAAGCCAGGTATGCCAAGGTGTGAAGGTAGGAAGGGACTGAACTTCTCTTGATCTCGATCTGACTGACACGGACTATCGACTACTAATTGAAACTTTTTGCACTTTATCCACATTTGAATGAATGTCAGGTCTTGATCCTCTCCGTGACTGTAGGCCTTGTAATCTTCATTTTGATTGTGGCCTTTTCCAGAAAAGCTATAAAAACTATCACCTTCAAAGGTAGTGAGAAAACCCATCACAAGAACTGGTACAACCGGAACATTTTGAACATACCCTGGCGTTAACAGTGAGATCAGCGGAGCCTGATCCCATCTGGTTGTCACCTTTGGACTTTCTGGGGTGATCTGATGAGAAAGGCCAGCTATCAGGGGCTGGAGACCCCAGTGTGGCCCCAGTGGGGCCATCGGGACCTCCTCCCCACTGGGAGATCAGACAGAGCCAGGACACGGGTCAGGGTCCGATCTGGAGCTGCAATTTAGCCAATTAATTAATCATTTGGTCAACAAGAAATGAATTGGCAGCATTTTGATAATCGTTTCAATAAAGGGTCAAACACTTGATTGTTCCAGTTTCTCAAACGGGAAAGTTTGCTGCTTTTTCTTGCCTTTTAACATTATAATAAAATGATCATCTTTTGGTTCAGGGTCATTGGCTGGTTGAGACAAAACGTTCGACGGCACCACCTCGGACTTTCAGAGACGTCGAGGGCATTGTCTCTGTCCTCTGATGTTTTAATAGAATCATAGGCCTGGCCACCTTGGTGGGGGTGTCAGATGTTCAAAGACCTGACACAACCCAATCATCACCGATGATCTGTCCTAGTCCACAAAAGTGGTTTATCTCGGAAGCATCGTTTTTGTAAAATCGGGTAATCATACAGTGTAAAAGGTGGTATCAGCAACCATAGTACTGACATTCTCTATTTACCAGGATCTTGCTAAACTGCAGGTAGATGAAACCTCATATCACCAAAATACCAATGATTCAGGAACTAAGGAAAACAGCCCTGAGTTCACATTGACCTCTCTGTGTTTGTTTTATTCATCTCAGCCAGTGACGACTGAAGCCGTTTAATCGGCCTCGAAGTTTTGAGGACTTTCTCAGCCCAGGATTATGTTTCCCTAACCTGAAGAAACAAAGAGTTCTAAAGCTTGGCCTAAAAACCAGGCCCCACGAGATACGACGACGCAAATTAAATCGGTTGGGAATACATCATTATTTCAGTCCTTTTAGACGTTCACTATTCTTGTGGGAAAAATACACAAAATTTCTATAAACATTAATAACATTTGATTTGTCGTTGGGGATCTGTAATGTGGGTCAGAACTGAGGTCTATTTGTTAAGATCGGAGGATTAAGAAATAAAGGATTCCGGCTTGTCGTGACGAGCTATGTTGGTCTAAGGTCTTGCCAGCCCTCGCTCAGTCTTTGCTCAGTGTAAAATAAGCAGAGCCGTCGGCGCAGCCTTGATAAAGTTACTTTTTCTGGTAACATGGACTATGAAAATATTTGTTCTTGTGTTGAAACGTAAGGCTGCGGAGCGTCTGGTGGAGGCCTTTCATGGACACGGTTGGGTTTTTTTTTTCCTCTTTAACCTGATAAGATAAGTCTGTTGTCCAGCCCCAATCCCGGGGCATCGAGGTCTCCAACAGAACCCTGATCCCCCTGGTTTGAGGCTGGATTTTCCTGTTTTGCTGGATTTTCCTTAGTGCATCTGCACTGAACGTTTTTAAATTTTAATCTTTTCCCGTCTCAAATTTCCCTGCAAACCCAACGTTCAGAGACGTGGAGGAACCGGCCACGGTGCACATGTGCAGGTGCTGTCTGAGCAGAAGACACACACACCTGGGAGCCGTGCAGCTGTGGGGATGCTGGAGAATTCAGCCGTGACCTAATATGGGCCGTGGATATGAGATCTGTTTCTATGACACGCTTAAAATGTGTGACACAGCTCGACTCGTGGTTATTTAACTATACTTAGTCATGCTTGGCAGCGTGTGTGTGTGTGTGTGTGAGGGTGTGTGTGTGTGTGAGTGTGTGTGTGTGTGTGTGAGTGTGTGTGGGAACATTAAGTCCGGTATTCCATATGTAGGTGACCTCTCCCCGCCGAGGCCCATCCTGAGCCCTCGCTCGGTATCGACTGCTGTGCTGCGTCACATCGCCGATTATGCACAAATCACGTCTGCCCCTGCAGCAACAGTACGACTCACAATATCAGCCCGGGGGTAGGAAGAGACTGAGTATTAGGACAGTGGGTAGTAGGAAGTTTATTCTTGTCTCGTCTCTGAACTCCAGGACGTTTGATATAAAACATAACAATGACTATGTGATGTAAAATCACTGCACCTATCTTCAGTCTTGATTAATCTGTTGGATTTTTTTTCTCGATGAATCGTTGAGAAAATACAGAAACATTTCTTGTCACAGTTTCCCAGAGCTCAAGATGACGTCTTCAGATTTCTCTATTCAATTATTTATTTATTTGTTTGTTTTAACCAACAGCCGAAAACTTAAGAAACTTAAGAAACTTAAGTAACCGTCTGAAAACTGTCAAAAAATGGCAGAACATTGTCACATTGAGGAACTTGAATAAGCCATGAGTAAACGAGACCTACACTGTTCATCTAATACTTAGTTACTGCAAAGTGGTGGAAAGGATTTAAAAGAAGAATAGGAAATAAGTCTTCTCTGAATTATTGACAGCCCTGTACATCAGATTGCACAGGAAAGACATGAACATGCTCATTAATGATTAAAAACAATAATAAAAGCAATTTTATTCAATCAGATCATGCCTTTAAATTTTCACAATGTGACTAAATGTCTTTGCAAGTTGGTAAAGAGTTAAATATTTGTCTCCAGATAAAGAGAAAAATGGGAAAACCGATGTTGACATTTGCCTTTATAGTCTCATTCCCACCTGACTTGACTTTATAAATTATTGTTGTTGATAATTTACAACAAACTCTGATGGAAATGTTTGATCAGTCGAATGTGGGTCATGAGCTTCGTGACCTAATATCATTTGTGAAGAGAAATTTTTTTTTTTCCTAGATAGAAGCCAAAAAAAAGGGCGAAGAGAGTGTTAAACATGCTGCGTAAGGATTTATCAGGTGTAAAGGTGTAGAGGTGAGCGACTCGGTGAATAGAGAAAAAGGAGGACGAGGCCTGAACCGTTTCCTCTGGGACCCTGTTGCTATGAGGCTGGGACACAGCTTATATAAGGTCTGTAGGTCAGATGTAGGGGAAAGGTCGTCGCTGTTTCCTCCTTTAGAGACGCCTCCTTCCCTCCAAGCTCTTTTCTCTGTCTCTGTCTCACTGTCACTGTCTGTCTCTCTGTCTCTGTCTGTCTCTGCCCCCCCCCTCCCCCGAGTCATAGCTATATTTACATATGTATATTTTTTAAAGAATCTGTCCTTATTCTTGTAGTGGTAGATCAGAATGAAAGCATCAGCTGAGATGGGGAAAGGAGGCAAGGGACGAAGAGGGAAAGAAAGAAGGAAGCAAGGAAGGAAAGAATAGAGGATATGGAGGGATCAAGGAGAGAAACACAGGAGGAAAGAAGGGAGGAATTAAAAGAAAAATAGAGGGAAAGAGGGAAGCAAAGAAAGATACAATGAAATATGGCAACAAGGAAAGGAAGAAGGATGGAAAGAAAAGGGGGAATAAGGAGAGGAAGGGCAAGGAAAGACGGAAACCTGGGAAAGAGGGAAGGATATGTCAAAATAACACACACATATTCATGCACCCACCCGGAATTATTCACCGTTGTAAAAAGGAAAAAGAAAAAGAGTCTTTTCTCATTCAAACACCAACCTGCACTCAGCTCTTCAGCCTCCTTTTTCTAAAAAAAACCCTTTTCCTTTTAATGAAGCAGCTTAAAGACCGGAGCCGCTGCTCTGCAGAGTCCCGGAGGTTTCTGACCAAAAAAACAATAAAACCCCCAAAAAAGTGCAGGAAATGAACCCAGCATCCGCAGGGTCCCCCTCCAGGGTGGAGCCAGGGGGCAGCGTGGGAGCGGCCTGCGTGGCTCAAGTAGCATCCGAGCTAAAAAAAGGGCGGCAGCAGTTTTTTTTTCACCTCACACACCGGGCGACGTATTCTTAGCCCTGACCTGGCCTACATTGGAGGTGGAAGTAGATCAGAGGTCGCGGTGATGAAACTGGAGGATTCCCCTCCTCTACCGTGACGGAGCAGAAACCAAAAGGTCGTCTCCTCTTGGTTCCCTGAACGCTGCTGTCTTTGGTTAGTGGGCCGAGGAACTCGGACCCTGTCCTGAGGTCATCCCTCACATTCTTATTTTTTTGTCTGACGGCGGTGGAACAATGACCCGGTAGCCTGTAACGGATCTGGGCTGTGGGGTTCTCATCCTGCCGCCCCCCTCTCACGCTACGACCCCGTTTGGCCGCTCACCAAAATATTTGCTCGGTTGGACGCCTGCGGCCGGCTCGCCTTTCCCAGTGGCCGCCGGTCAGCAGGCTGAGTTACCGCAGGGACTCCATTCCTTCCTCACCCTCATTCCTCTCATGTTGTTATTATTTTCTCTGGCAGTTGACGCTTTTAAGACTTTCAATCTTTCTGGGCTCATCCTTAACCTTAACCATAACGTAAAGTTGTGATTAAATCAAGAAAACACTGTTCTCTCAGAACACAGGACGACTTGTGGTTCTTAGTCTCCAACAGGAGAACAGGAGGCAGAGCTTTCAGTTCTCAGGCTCCTCTGCTGTGGAACCATCCTCCAGTTTGGGTCTGGGGGGGCAGACGTTCCCTCCCCACTGAAGAGGAGGCTTCAGACCTTCCTCTCTGATAAAGCTCATAGTCAGAACTGGCTCAGGATCAGCTTGAACCGTCCCCTAGTTCTGCTGCTATAGGCCCAGACTGCTGGGGACTTCCCATGATGCACCGAGCTGCTTCTACTTCAACTGCTTCTTCTGCCTCTTCCTCTTCCTCCTCCTCTTCCTCTCCCTGTTCAGATCAATATCTCATCAATGCTCATTATTAACTACTTCTTCTCTCTCCCGTAGCCCATTCTGTTCTTTTTCATCTCTCTCCTCTCTCCTCCTCTCTCCTCCTCTTCCTCATCTCTCTCCTCCTCTTCCTCGTCTCTCTCTTCCTCCACATTGTCTACCAACATAAGACATTCATACACATTTCAGTACCACTTTCTATTTATACATACATCATAAACTTGTAACTATGTCTTAATACCTGATCTTATATCTTAAATCTTATACTAATGTTTTATTGATCAGTTCTAAGTACCATCACTCAGGCTTCCAGTTTGAGACATAAAAATAACTCATTAATTGTTTGGCTTGAATATTATAAAACAGTTAAAGGTGCCTGTTGCAATTTGACTCCAAATTAATGTTTTCAAATGTTTAGTGTAACCAATAGACATTAAGTTTATTTAGATATAAATCGTAGAAAAGAAATCTTTTCTCTGTGAAACTGGAACAGAGGAGATTTAACTAAAAAGTGAAGTAAATCACCGATCAATTAGTAAAATGGTTGCTTATTCATTTTCTTTCCGTAGGATATTTAGAGGCATCATAGCACGGTGACTGGTGAAAGTTACGAATGATCTACTAAGCGCATCAGATAAAGGACTTGTCTCCGTACTTGTTCTGTTAGATCTTAGTGCTGCATTTGACACTGATCAAACCCTGTTACAGAGACTGGAGCATTTTATTGCCATCAAAGGATTCACTCTTATCTGGTTTAAGTCCGACTTATCAGATCAATTTCAATTCGTGCAAATTAACAGTGAATCCTCCACCTATTCAAAAGTTAGTCACGGAGTTCCACAAGGTTCTGTGCTTTGACCAGTTTTATTCACCATATATATGCTTCCCTTAGGCAACATTATCAGGAAACACTCCTTAAACTTCCATCGTTATGCAGATGATACCTAATTGTACCTGTCACTGAAGCCTGATGAAACCAATCAGTTAGCTAAACTTCAAGCATGTGTTAGGGATAAAAAGATCTGATGACCAGGAACTTCCTACTGTTGAACTCAGATAAAACTGGAGTTATTGTGCTTGGCCCTCAACACCTCAGAAACACACTATCTAATGACATGCTTACTCTAGATGTCACTGCTCTGGCCTCTACCACCACCGTTACTAATTGTCCTCTCTCCCACTTTTATTCTTCCTCGTCTCTCCTCCCTTTAGTTATTAGTTTTACTAATAGTCTCATTATTATCATACATCTTTAAAAGGTACCTGTATTTTGCTCTGCTCTCTCCTCCCTCCTGCCCCCCTTTGTCTCTTGCTCTCTCTTTCCCTCTCCTTCTCTCTTTCTCCCTCAACTAATCCAGTTGAGGCAGACCCCCCCCCACTACCACCACCACCATTAGCCAGGTTCTGTTCATTGTTTCTACCTGTTAAAAGGGAGTTTTTCCCTGCAGCGAAACTCCACTTTCACACCTGCTCAGTCTGACCAGTTTAGAGGAAGACGCAGTGGCTCGGATGCAGTGGCTTCGGTCCTCGGCACCATCCTAAACCTAATCTCCCTGGATTATCCTGACGATATTTCTATTCTTTTTTGGAGAAGGGGCAAGAGAGAGGACAGGCGGTGCCTCATTCGGAAAAATGCAACCTTTTATTGTGCACAGTGCCCCCGGTAGTTCTTTGACCTTTGACTGTTGGTTGCCAGCTGTGCTACAAGACACAACATGTAAATCAGGCATTTTGGAGCTGTTGAAGGTGTATATTCACACTTTTATTTTTTTAATACAAGGCTGAATGCCCCCCCCCCAACTCTGTGCCCCAAACTGGGCTAAACAAGACCACGATATTCCACTTAAGAGCTCCTAGCGCTTGGGGGGTTCAGCGCTGGCCAAGTAGAAATCTTACTGCCAGCTGCTGCGCATGGTTTGACTCCCCGCTGATGCAAGAGCAGACTTTGCCCTGCTGCTGCCTGTGAAACAACGGGCCTTTGTCAATCCTGAGAACCAGAGCCACCGGATGCCAGGGAGGATTGGTCACAGAGAGATGAAGGCTTAGAAGGCGGGGACTTCACCAAAAGAAGATATAAAAAAATTTAAAAATCCCCTGACCTCAGGGCAATTCTCCTTCTGCTGGATTACGTCAGAAAGTGTCTCTGCATACAACCTCGTTAAGGCTTTATCATGCTACGCTCGTGGGCTGTGCAGCCTCTCGCCTGCAGGGTAAACTGACTTAGATTGACTTAGAGTCAATTAAGTCGACTTTGACCTTTACTTACTAATACGCTTTTTACACCAAAATCAGAGCGTATATATATATATATATGCAGGTTTTCAAAATGTGGGCAAACCAGATGTTTAAAAAAAGGCAATTGACTCCCTTCACATTGTCAGCAGATGAGTTTTCCCAGGAACAGGCCTGCAGAGGATTAAAAAAAAGGAAGGGAGGGCAAATTCGATTATCTGATGGGCTGTGGTCGGCGGCAATTTCTGGTAAGCATGAATGTCTGAGAAAAATAGTGTACTTTGTGCCGGACCACAACATCGATGGCCAGCCCGACACAGCGAGACTGAGGGTGAGGCTGCCAGCCCCGTGCAGACTGATATATTGGGTCCGTTGCGGCTCTTTTGGTTGGTGCTCATGCCAGCGTCGGAGCCTTCGTGTGAAGCGCTCCGGTTGGAAAATGTCTTTCCAAGAGGAGAAAAAAAGTTGCCGCCCATCGGAGTGGGAGTGGGATAAATACCCGAGACCACGGTGGAGCCGCTGGATCGAGAAATGAACGCCGGTTCTACCTAATGGTCGACATGTTAAAGGGATACTCCACTATTGTACTAACCCATATAGGCTCTGAAAGCTTTGTAGCTTGCTCTTTCATGGAGGACAGAGGCTGTAGTCGGCCCCACAGCTGTTACAGTGAATTCCCATGATGACCCAATTTCACAGTTGAAGAAAGTCTGACATTTTTCTCTAGAAACTACATCGACCGCTCCTGCATCATAATGTACTTTTCATCCGTCCAGTCATACGTTCATTTTCTTCCATAGTATTACATTTTCACCAAAATAATATAAATGCACAGCTTCTGACTTTTAGAGGTGTCACTTGCAAACAGCTGTGAGCAATTTTTGTTGCCAGTAACACAGCCTCTGGCGCAGCAGTACTGGCTTCCTTCCTGGCCGAGGCCCCTCCCTCCTCCAAGTTTGGTGAAAATTGGTTCAGTAATTTATGCATAATCCTGCTGATAATTAAAACATGAAATGGATTTAGGTCCTTAGTTAAGCTCCTTGGTGGAAGTTCCACGGTCGATTTAACATCAGAGCGCCAGACTTGTGACCCTTAGTTATCAGTAGAACAGTTAACAGAAACAAGAATGTGCGTGTCCCTCTCTGCACCTCACAACTTCACTAACCTGTCTGTGACACTTAATATATCTATGTATGTATATGTATATATTTTTGTGTGTGTGTGTGCATGTATATTTGTGTGTAGATGTATATCTATATGTTTGTGTGTATGTCTATCTGTGCATGTGTGTTTATGTATTTGTGTATATATGTATATATATGTGTGTGCGTCTGTATGTATGTGCATGGGCATATATATATATATATATATATATATATATATATACATACTTGCTACAACTGACTCCGTTTGTGTGTCTATGTATATGTGTATATATGTGTGGATACCTGTATATGCATGTATGTGTGTGTATGTGTGTATGAATGTATATGTATGTGTAACGGTGTTTATGTATGTGTATACTTATCCATATATAAACACAGTAGTTTTTAGTGGATACATTTGTTTTTGGGGTTTAGTGTTTTCCTTGAATTTTTTGGCTCTAAGAACAATACAGAATATCACTAGAATTATCTTTTTAAAACTGAAGGTATCATTGAGGTTTGGGAAAAAATGTTATAACCAGCATTGGTTTAAAAGTAGTGACACTGTCCTTTAATCTTCACTGTTAATTTGGCTTTGCAGTAGGTTGGCCTGTAACCAAATGGACAGTTTATGACTGTTTGACAGTCACATTACTTGCTACAATGGACTCTGTTCTAATGAAGAGCAACTGAGACGTCAAGTAAAATGTTATCACAGCTGATAAAGACGTCGGCTAAAACACAGGTTGTAAAAAGAATAGATAAAAAACCTAGAAACATAAAACCGAGGGGACTTAAGGTGACGTGACAACACACCTGTAACTGTGACGTCCTCGACAACCGCTTGTGGTCCGTGTCCTGACGGACTCAGCAATGTTACTGAGAAAATCATAATCAGAGTCATAACTGAAGAGAACAATGGAAAAAAGAACTACCAGAGGCCGCAATGGAGACAGTTCCTGCTATAACTGGAGGTGGTGGAGCGCAGAGCTGCACCTGAGCCAAGAGTCTCAGGTCACAAGCCAAAAAGTCAAAGGGCAGATGACAACTCTGAAATGAAACCTCGGATGTCAAAGTATTATTAAAAAGTATTATATTTGAGCATCATTTGTTATGTGAATTGAAACGTGTACAGTTTTAAGAGCTTTTTAGAGTTTGACCAAGTATAAATTTAGGAGTCTAATTTTAGGAACAAGAAATGTGACACAGAAATAAAAGCTTTTTACAAATGACAGGCTACTGTTTGGCCCCCAACATTATGTGTTTTATTGAAAATTGATTTAAAAACTAAATAGATTTATTTTTATTTAATCTGGTCTAATCCGTGACTACAGCTGGGTTTTAGTGTGTAATTTTCATATTTTTTTGGAAGCGATTAGTCGCTTAAAAAATACAGAAGTTCAAAATAAAGAATCACCAAGTTTGACCCTCTTCTGTTTTCATAATTATTTTTCTGATCAATGGTCATGCAAGATTCCAGGAAAGAAAACAAAGGTAAACATCCCTTTGCCTCGTCCTGTCACTTCCTCTGCTTTTCACAAGAAAAGTACGTTGGCTGCGCTTTGTCTTTCAGCCCAGGCTTTGTGATCAAACGTGAAAGAGGAAGCACCGGGGCTGTGTGTTCCTCCTCAGCAACAGGTGAGACCCCAGCTCTCCTCAAGTGTCCACTGGCAACACTGGTACACGTGAATTAAAAATAACGAGCACCAGGACCGAGGACGATTCATCCAACAGTGTTAGAGCCGACGCGTGTAAACAAGCCAGAGGAGTCTTACCTTTGCTCGGTCGTCAGCTGAGGGCCCTTCTTCACATCTGGTTCCTTCGAGAGTTTCCACGTCACTAAAAGCTGCGGAGCGAGATCCAGAAATTTAATAAATCCAAACAGAACTTTCTTAATCTGGAAAAGGAGCAGTGGTGGGAAAACGTAGGGATGGACGGAGGGATGGACGGAGGGATGATGGGGGCGTCGGGCGGCCAATCAGTCACCTCGGTATCTGAAAGCGTCTCCTCCTCTCTGCAGACACACAACACAAACACTAAAGAAGTGCTCGCAGCTTTATTAGCCGGGGAGGCAGACCTCCCTCCCTCGCTCTCTCCCTTCTTCCTCCTCCCTCGCTCTCTCCCTTCATCTCTCCCTCCTCCCTCCTCCCTCCTCCCTCCTCCCTCCTCCCTCCCTCATCATTCCTAATGGATCTCTGCCTCTGTGTCTCTGCCGGTTGTTCCTTGACCTCGAGGACGAGTCTGCCAGGGGTTAAATTTAAACACAGTGGCCTAACAATTTCACCACAATTTGCTTTTAAAGTCTCTCTGCAGACGTGCAAGTACCGATTACTTTCATTATCAATCAGTAGGTTGAGATCTTTCCTCAGTCTTATGTATTATCATCCAGTGTCTTGTCTTGTCCAACCATCAGTCAAACATCTAAAGATATTCAGTCCGTTTTCACATAAGACAAAGAAAATCAGCGAGTCCTCGCACCTGCAAATGTTTGTTTTCTTTTTGCCCAAAAAATGACTAAAAAGATTAATCTGGTACTGAAATGGCTGCAGATAATTTCTCTGGTCACTGATGGACAGAAAACATCTTGTTGTTTTCCGGCAGCGTTTCCAGAGTCAAATCTCGAATAAGTTGCGTCAGTGGTCAGTTTAAATGTTCCTCTGGATTATTTATTTTTTCCAAAGCCGACCTTTTTTTCAGGGACGGAGTATTGGATCACAGGTAGAGAGGATTTCTGAGAACAAAGCTAGAACAGGTTCTGGTTAAGGCTTTAATTCAGCTTTATGGAGATTTTTAAGGGCATAGCTTTGTGTCTCTTGTGTCTTTGTGCTGTTAAGTGTTCTGGTAATTTGTCTGTGTGTTGTTTTTGTTGATATTTTAGATGATGTGGCCTTAAAAAATTGAAAAGATGAGGGTGATATAGCTGTATAGATGTGCAGATGCATGGATAGAGTACACAGCATGCAAAAAAAGGATATGGGATTGAGATTATTTTTACTTTCTCTGCATCTAAAATTGTCCGTTCCTTTTTTGTTGTTGTTTTGTTTTGGGCCAGCATGTGTCTGTTGAGCAACACGCAAACAGTTGTTGCTCAACAGACACAGTAGCTGTTCACACTTGTACTGTGTAATTTGCCCTCAGCCAATTCATGGGACGCTCACGTTACACGGCGGAGTTTGACACTAATAACACAGAGGACAGTGTTTGTGTGTGGTTTTGTTTTCTCTCCTCTCAGTGACATTAACTTGGTTCGAAGTTATTCTGCGCCGCTGAAATCCTGCTCAAACTGAGACTGATCCTTGGATTTAAACACATATCAGGGCTCTGTGTAATTCAGTGTCATTGCTCAGTGTCACGCTTGTGAGTCTGATGAGCAACTAATGGTTTCACTTGAAAAGAGGTGACGCAGAGACGCTCAGACAAGATCTAAAAGGACGTTTTTGGTTTTTCATATCAGAGAAATACAAGTGAAGTGAGGGCCTTATTTGGTATCATTGCTATGGATTCTCTTTTGTTGGTTAGATCAAAATGAATGAAAATGAATTAGAACAAACAAGTGGAAACTTTTCTGTAAAAACTTTACCAGTTATGAGTATAAATCTTGGTCCTGCTCTGCTTTCTTTGCTGTGTAAAATCAGTGTTAACACAGAAAGCACATGTATATATGTGTATACATATGCATGTATGTATATATGTATGTGTCTGCGTGTGTGTGTGTGTGTATAAATATGTATGCACGTATACAGACACAACACCAAACACACTACTCGTTTGTGGATACATTGTTTTTGGGGTTTAGTGTTTTCCTTGAATTTTTTGGCTCTAAGAACAATACAGAATATCACTAGAATTATCTTTTTAAAACTGAAGGTATCATTGAGGTTTGGGAAAAAATGTTATAACCAGCATTGGTTTAAAAGTAGTGACACTGTCCTTTAATCTTCACTGTTAATTTGGCTTTGCAGTAGGTTGGCCTGTAACCAAATGGACAGTTTATGACTGTTTGACAGTCACATTACTTGCTACAATGGACTCTGTTCTAATGAAGAGCAACTGAGACGTCAAGTAAAATGTTATCACAGCTGATAAAGACGTCGGCTAAAACACAGGTTGTAAAAAGAATAGATAAAAAACCTAGAAACATGAAACCGAGGGGACTTAAGGTGACGTGACAACACACCTGTAACTGTGACGTCCTCGACAACCGCTTGTGGTCCGTGTCCTGACGGACTCAGCAATGTTACTGAGAAAATCATAATCAGAGTCATAACTGAAGAGAACAATGGAAAAAAGAACTACCAGAGGCAGCAATGGAGACAGTTCCTGCTATAACTGGAGGTGGTGGAGCGCAGAGCTGCACCTGAGCCAAGAGTCTCAGGTCACAAGCCAAAAAGCCAAAGGGCAGATGACAACTCTGAAATGAAACCTCAGATGTCAAAGTATTATTATTATTAAAAAGTATTATATTTGAGCATCATTTGTTATGTGAATTGAAACGTGCACAGTTGCCAATGAGCTGATGAGCTTTTACAGTTTGCTCAAGTAGAAATTTAATATCTAAAGAAAACAAAAACAAAAAAACAAACAAACGTGGTGCTACTGAGCGAGTTCATCGTCAGGAGTCTAATTTTAGGACCGAGAAAACATTACATTGACCAACAGGGTCAGTGTGATAGTTGACCAATAATGTAATTCTGTGTAGACAAGTGTGTATGTACATGTGAGAGTGTGTGTGTTTACTTTGGACGGGCGCTGCGCTGCGGTGCCGGGCAGCTGTCTGAGGGTGACTGGGTTCAAGGCAGCTGTCTGAGGACAGTGAGCCCGGAAACACCGGACAATATGAAAACACGGCCCTGGCTGTTCTCCCCGTTCGCGGCCGGACGCTCCCCGACCACGCAGCAACGGGCGGAGAGAGCGCGAGTGTGTGGGTGTGTGAGTGTGTGTGTGTGTGTGAGTGTGTGTGAGTGTGTGTGAGTGTGTGAGTCTGTGTGAGTGTGTGTGAGTGTGTGAGTGTGTGTGAGTGTGTGTGAGTGTGTGAGTCTGTGAGTCTGTGTGTGAGTGTGTGTGAGTGTGTGAGTCTGTGTGAGTGTGTGTGAGTGTGTGAGTATGTGTGTGGGTGTGTGTGAGTCTGTGTGTGGCTGTGTGTGAGTCTGTGAGTCTGTGAGTCTGTGTGGGAGTGTGTGTGAATCTGTGTGCGCGCATCTATGCGTATCTATGCGTGCGAGCTGCTCCTGGCAAGCTTTGCTGAAATCCAAACTCCATCAGACTAAAAACGGAACAGGAGTAACTGAGATGATGATCTGGGTTTAAAGACGGGACCAGGTTTGTGTGCAGGGAGTTTCGTGGGTTACTTGTGTCGTTCGGATGTTTTAAACCCTGGCGATGAAAGAAAATATCTCAGTGTGTTGCAGTGGATTGTGTTAAACTGATTCGAACTCAGGCCTCTTTTTTTTGCCCTCGAACCAGAGACGTTCAGGAAGTTCAGGATTATTTGAAAAGACCTTCAATGACCTTAAAGCAGAGCTGTAGTCACTATTTTTATATCAGCAAAGTATCAAATGACAACAAAAAAAACTGCGCGACCGTGCAAAAGTTGTCGCTCGCAGTGTTGAACCTACAACTTTCGGCCGAGTGCGCGGATCCACTCGGCCTCGCGGAGCTTTGCGCTGAGTTTTCGGCTCATTGTTCGCCCGTCGGTCACGAACAATCAGTGTGCGAATCAATGTGCAGGATTGTTTCATGGGCTTTATATGCGATTACCTCTGTTGGTCGTGTTTATAATTCCCCGAGTTCCCGTCCACTGCGGCTGGGTGTTAAATTATCACCAAAAAAAAATAACTATCACAATGAAAATAGGCACAAAAAAATCCTACAAAAACTGATAAACTGATGAGTAATTTGGTAAATGTATCTGTTCTGTATTTGAGTCAACCCTCATCTATTAGGCTACAGCGATAATGGTACGTCAATGACACATATAGGGGCCCAAACAAGGCGTAAAACACACACACACACACACACACACACACACACACACACAATCGGACGAGGAACTAGTGGCACATCTTGGATTTAGGGATGGTTTTGATTTCTAAAGCTTCTCAGTCATTACTGAGTCTTTTCTGTCCCCGGAACCAAACCAGAAGTTTTTCACCTAATGAATCCGATTTTTCTAATTACTATATATGTATATATATATATATTTTAAAATCTTCTTACTATATTGTGGCACATATAAGTAAATACAACTGTCAGCACCAGTGAAGGGATGTTTGCTGTCTCAATAATGGTATTAAATGAATATAGAGATAATTATTTATCGATCAGTGCGAAATAAATTGTAGTAACAATATTTTTTATATTAATGATATTAATATAAGCCCTGCTATCCAGTTATTTTATCGAAAATTAACTGAAAATTGTCAGGGAATCATTTTTCATGACATACTGCATATTCATATCTATTATCCGTAATGTCCACCTGAGTTAACAGTATTAAAACTGTGTTGCAACCATTTGAATTTGACTTTGTAAAACCAGTACAAAGTGGTTTTGAGGGTCTGTGGGTCAGGGGGCGGAGTTAAAGGGTCCAGATCCCATGAGGCTCACATTTTTATGTTTTTTTCCCAGTTGGGGCCACTGGGACCACTGAGGCCACCAGGGAGTCACCTCAGGGTCTGAATTTACATCAGACCGTCCTCCTCATTAGTCCAGATGTGCTGGGTTAAGTGGGAGACGTGACTCTGCAGGACACACACATAGCATACCAACAACCCACGCACACATATACACACCACCACACACACACACGCACACACTCTGACACATATGCAGGTTCATGCACCAGCTTGTCCTTCCTGTTGACCCCGGGGACCTCGGTGACTGACACAGTTGTGCGTAATTGACACTTTTCAAGTACAACCCACATGTGTTGTCAGGTGTGTGTGTGTGGGGGGGGGGGTGTTTTGTTCATGCATGAGCTTTCTGAAAAATGCTGCATCATCAGTGGAAGGACAGAGAGAGAGCTCATTGTGAAGGACAAATGGTGTGTGTGTGTGTGTGAGAGAGAGAGAGAAACAAGGGAAGATGTAATAAAAGGCAGAGAACTGATGGTGAATGAAGCTGCAGCTTTTTCAATTACACTGCACAACTATTCCAAGTTGTCTGGGAAGTTCAAGGCTGCGATGATCCACAAATTAATCGCTTGAGCCTGTTTGCACAAAATGTTAAAATCAACAGAAGAATTGATTAAGCAGTGATGGGAAACATTCTCAGGTTCCAGCTCCTCAGTTTTTTTTATTAATAACCTGAGTTTTATTGCTGGTTGAGACAAAACAAGCAATTTGAAACGTCACATTGGACATTTTCCTCCTTTTAAGGTAAAAATAACAGTCGAAGAGAAGAATTAACAGATAGATTGTTCATGGTAATAATAAACTGTTGGGATAAACTACAGTTTCTACTGGAATCACACAGCCACCAGGTGTGTGACAATAACTGACCTAAGTCTACATCAGACAACACACACATCTCCTGCTGTTGCAATGTTTGCAGCTGTAAAGCATTTGTTGGTTCTTGACTATGGCCGAAAAAATTCAGTGCAAACTCTGAGCCAACAGGCGCATCTCATCAAAAAATCCTGCACACGTAAATAGTGTGCAGGATTTTATGATTTAATCAGACAAGACACAATCATAACATCGTTCTCATTGCACCGTACGTTTATGTTGTTTATTCATAAAGTGTTTTGGCAAAGTTTTATTTAAAATTTCCCAATAAGCAGAGAAAGGGGGGGGGCTGTTGGACATTACTGACCCAGTTATGGAATGCAACACCCATAGTCCTCTGGGACACACACACACACACACAGTACATACACACAATACATACATACATACATACATACATAACGGTGGCTTGACTGCTTTCCTCAACACACAGAAATGTACATACATACGCAGGTTCTTCAATAGACCCAACTAAAGTAAATCGGTTCAGCACAAGCTGCTTTACAACAGCTGCAGGAAAGTAATTAGAAATGCGACACTAGAAAAGGTCTTAACTTTTCATCAGTGGACAACATTTAAAAGAGATGGAAATAACACTCGACCTGGGGTCAAAATCGCTTTAAAGAATAATTAATAAAACTGCACTGAACTATTTCCATGGGGAATGTCGCTACGTTCATTAATGGTTCTATGGCTCTGATATGGTTTTTCAGCCCTAATAACCAAAACGATTTATCGGCAGAGATGCTGAATTGGATGGACCATACTGATTTAGAGGTTCTGCCTTCGATCCCCTGCTTCAGCGGTTGTTTCTCCGTGTTTATTAAAAATGTCGCCCTGCTCTAAATATTCACACACACAAAATAGCTGTCTTCATCCACATGTTTGGTTCTGGTCGACTCTAGAGAAGGCTGGTTATGATATGAGAGGAACTGTTAAAATGTTAAAGGGCATCCACTGTTGGAAAGGGGCAATTAAACGTAATCTTAATTTACTGCCGAGGGAAGGAGCTCCTCAGACCCCTGGGACCACGCTGCCCCTCGCTGGCCAAACATAAACATTGCAGATCCTGACAGGTACTGAATTTATCAGCAAATAACACAGCAGTTCTATTAAAGCAAGTTTTAATAAAACTTTTTCAACGATATTGTTATTTCTGCTTTTCTGAGTTGTCATAACTTAAACTTAATAGATTTTAGCTGTTTGACAACTTTCAATCCTTCCATTTCATCCAGCACCAAATAAGTGGGAAAGCTGTACAAGTAGTAGCTTTTCCAAAGCTTTTGATCATTGCATGAGCTTCCTCTGCAGATGGAGTTTTTTCCAGTCACCATGAAAACACAGATGCTCAAATTTTCACTTTAAGGACTTCTCATCCGTGTCGGCTCGCCAGTTGAGCCTCAGAGCTCGTTCTCAACCGCGGAAACAGCGGTTGACAGAGCCGTCTAACAATCCAACAAACTCCCTCCGCTGATGAAGCTTGTGGGATGTGACTGAAAGCTCCAGAATATCTACTAAACGAACCATGAGGTGAGATTTTTTTTTCATTGAGCAAGCTTTCCAGGCTTCCAAACTTTGGAAAGTGAATAGAGGCGAAACAAGCGTACAACAATATTCACATTAACGCTGTTGTTGTTGTTGTCTGCCTCAAGACCAAAAGGTTTGTAAAGCGATCATACAAAGAAAATTAAAAAAAAATATACCCTGCAGGGAAATATAACAACTCTCAGAACATTTTAATAGTTGAATAATCGTTTTTTTTAATAGCAAAAATACAAAATACTCCCTTTCCAGCCTGTCACAGGGGAAGATTTGCTGCTTTTCTCTGAAATCATATAAAACAATGTAAATACAAACTACATATATTTGGGTTTTGGTCAGTTGGTCGAGCAAAAGCAACAATTTAAAAACATTATCTTGGACTTTAAGAAATTGTGAAGGTCATTTCCAACTATTTTCGTTTGAAATATAAAAACTTAATCAAGTCTTTTAGAACATTAGGCCTGTTTCTAACAATGTTTCTCTTTATCTATTAATCTACATACTTTTCTAATGATTTCAGTTCTAGAAAACAAAAATAATCAGATGATGAAAATAATAATCTGTAGTGGACTGAATAAAGTTCATCAGGCTTTGCAGGTTTGCATATTACAAACACACACACACACATTCATTCAATACAAATGCCTGTGTATGGTTTTGCTTCCTGGTTTTTTAACCAGTCCCTGCTCAGCCCTCTGCTGCCCCTCGGTGGCGTGGAGTATGTACTGCAGGAAGCTACGGGGGCAAGGGGGGCAAGGGGGGCAAGGGGGGCAAGGGGGGCGGGGGGAGGGTCAGTCCAGCTCGTAGGAGCTGCTTTCCAGTTGGACCCTGAGGGACTTGAAAAGCGGCCGGTCAGCAGGCTTGGCGCTCCAACATTTCAGCATGACCTGATAGAGGAAGTCGGGGCATTTGGGCGGGGGGGGCATCCGGTATCCCTTGCTCACCTGCTGGTACACTTCCTGGTTGCTGAAAGCTGAGGGGGAGAGTGAGGGATGGAGTGACGGAGGTAGAGAGACAGAGAGACAGAGAGAGACAGAGAGAGAGAGAGAGAGGGAAAGCAGAAGTGGGAGGGAAATAGTGGTTTAGGGGAATCTTTTTAAGGGAATCTTTTTATTCTCTGTGATGTAGATCGGTTCCTGGATGAAAAAATAAACAAATAAACAAACAAACAAATAAATAAATGAATGAAAACGAGAAACCCTCCACCCCCCCTCCCTGTTTACCTTGATCACCCTGGCGGAGGTAACGGAGGTAGAGAGACAGAGAGACAGAGAGAGACAGAGAGAGAGAGAGAGAGGGAAAGCAGAAGTGGGAGGGAAATAGTGGTTTACCAGTAGAACAGCTGCAGATACACCTGTGGGCTCTGTGCAAACTTTAGACCCGATGGCTTCGTGCCATGTAGCAACTAAACCACTGAGGTAACTGTACTGTGTAGAACTATATTCGGGACAGCTGCCGACTCTCAGTTCCCTCCACCTAACACCTTAGCCAACGTGATGCCAGCTTCTTTATTTCTCCGCCTTGTGAAAAATCTGTTTCTGTTACCGGTTTTAATCTTGACAAATTACAATTAAAATGAAAGGGAAATGCTGTATAAATGACTGGAGGAAGATAATAAATGCAGATGCTTCCACACAAGTGCAGTTTACGATACGACAGTCCGTTGACAGTTACATAGCGAGGGATGTTACGGTAGAGTTACAGGGGATAAACCCTCATGACAACCGTGACCACACATCTGAGGGATCAGTGGTGAAGAAAACGCAGGAACTGGTCCACAGAGACGTGGAAAAGACTGACGTGTTCTGATGGGTCGTCCTTCGCCGAGTTCTGGACAGAGTGGACGAGAGCATCGTCGGCGTAGACCAAGAGACCGGTACAGGCCCGAATCCTGGACCCCTGTGGTGAGCGGCTCTGGAAGGCCTGTTCTGTCGGGGGGGGGGCTTGACCACTTGCTTTTTTCCACAAGGACATCGCCTCACATCATACTAGCTCTAAACTAAACTTCTTTATAGATATTTTTTAGGCTAAAACAACATGCCCCTGCACCAACCTGGGGAGGGAAAACAACATGCCCCTGCACCAACCTGGGTAGGGAATCCCTCCATAGGTGATAATCTCATAGAGCAGGACCCCGAAAGACCAGACGTCCGACTTGTTGGAGAACTTCCCGTGGCTGATGGCCTCGGGAGCGCTCCACTTAAAGGGAATCTTTTTATTCTCTGTGATGTAGATCGGTTCCTGGATGAAAAAATAAACAAATAAACAAACAAACAAATAAATAAATGAATGAAAACGAGAAACCCTCCACCCCCCCTCCCTGTTTACCTTGATCACCCTGGCCAGCCCAAAGTCGGCCACCTTGCAGATGTAGTCCCCCCCAACCAGGACGTTCCGAGCCGCCAGGTCTCTGTGGATGCTGTTCTGCTCCTCCAGGTACGACATCCCGTCAGCCACCTGGGCGCCCATGTCCAACAGGGACGCGATGTCTAGATTCTGCCCCTCTGGACCTGGGGGGGGGGCACAACGAGGATAAAAGACCAGAACCAAAAAGTACTGAAAAGTAACTGACCCTGGGATGGAAACAGGAAAAAAAAGAAAGAAAAGGTCTGATTCCCCAGTTCGCTTTTTTCAAATTATTTTTTTAGCTAAAAATAAAAGAATTTGAATCAAATAAAAAATTGTAAAATGAAACGTCTGGATATTAATCATAATATTTAAAGAGCTGGGTCATCAGGTCAGGTTTTCCCCAGAAGACACAAAGCCTGGAGCCTCTGCATAGATCTTACGGTAAAACAGAGTTAGATTATTATTAACCCGATCCTAACCCTGGCCCATAAACCTCTCGGTTCTCACAAAAGGAAAGTGGCAGAGTAACAGTGAGCTCCACCTCGGAGGAAGTTTAGCAGGCTGCCTTTCTCCATCAGTTCGGTGATGATGTAATAGGGCGCCGAGGCCGTGCAGATGGCGAACAGAGAGATGAGGTGGCGATGCCGGAGGCTCTTCAGGATCTGAACTTCCCTCTGAAACTCCTGGTGGTTCATCTCCGAGTCTAGAGGGAACGGACGGAAACAGGGGGGGTTAAAAAGGAAGAAAAAGAACAAGGTGGAAATAAAAAAGAGGAACAGAGGCAGAAGAGGAACGGCGGAGGGCGACGTAGACGGAAGAGGAAACCGGGGAAGGCACCGCGAAATCCTGACCACTTAGCCGTCACGACCCACTTACGAATGACTCGTCACCGCGCAGACCGTGGTGTTTAGCAAACATGGTGCGGGTTAGCGGCTGAACACGTTGACACCGACAGAGACGGGATTTTTCTGTGTTTTGCAAACACGAGGGGAACAGAAACGTTCACGTAGCACAAGTGGAACTGCCAGAGCAGTGTCGGCGCCTCGCCCCGTTTTCAGATAAACCGTGGCGACCATCGGTTACAGCGCAAAGTTAGTAACGTGTCCGAGGCAACGCAGGCAAAATATCTTCGCACGTTCACCGGAGATCGTCGATTCGTCTTTTTAGTCTAAAGCCAGGCAGAAAAAACTGGCCTGGGGGGCGGGTGAAGGTAAGGACCCCTCCGGTTTTATCCACGGACAATTCATAAAAAAGTTAATTCAACTCCAGTCATATTATAATGTTCAGTATAGGTCTTAACGGGTCTTTTGACATCAGCCATTTTGGAAATCGAACAGTTGAACTGCTCAAACTGCAGTACAAGCGACCAGAGTTTCCACCAGATCATCCGAAAGCCAGTTGGCCGATCGTTGGGGCGGCGAGTCGGTTGTCG
Organism: Istiophorus platypterus; assembly: GCA_016859345.1. Lineage (NCBI taxonomy): Eukaryota > Metazoa > Chordata > Actinopteri > Istiophoriformes > Istiophoridae > Istiophorus > Istiophorus platypterus. The sequence goes on from CM029111.1 coordinate 18,499,365, forward strand.
TGACCCCCAGCGAACTAAACGTCAGATGACAAACGATCTGGCAGAAGTTCGGTCGGATTCCGAAAGCTCTGATCGTGGTGAACATGTAATTATAACTGGCCTCCACAGATGAGGATTAGTCAACGGAAAACAGGATTAAAAACGGAACCGATGCCAAATTTGCTCTGATTTATGTTGCCGTTGTTTACATGTCGGGACGTGAGGCGAGAAAGACGTTGGCGTAGATCACGTTAGCCGTCAAAGACTGGAAATCTGTGCGTTTACACCATCTACACCAAGACACAAACCGACAGCGCAGTAACAGAAGCTTTACCATGACCGCGGAGAATATGTGTGTCAGTGGGGATTAGCAGGGTAGTTCAGGAAATAGCTCCTCACATTCCTACCTGCTCACAGGTTAAACCGCACCCAGTTTCACTCAAACGTGGTTTTTCAACGATGGATGCTTTTATTTTCTCCAGTTTAATATCCGAATAATATGCTGCACTTTTTACGGGGACATAAATAGCTGCGACTCAAACATCTGAGTCCAACCACAGTGGAGGGATTTCTCCCATTCTGGGAAACAGGTTTTTCGCAAAACTAAGCCAAATCCATCCTGAACCAAATCCTGGAGGCAAAAGAGACAGATGGACGTCTGCCGATGGACATTCACGTCCACGCGAAACCAGTCCGCCGATGAGTGTGGCTGCGGAGAATGTCGTCGTCCATGACTCGGTCTCTTAGACGAGTTTACTGGGACACAGTAACCTGATAATGTACTTTCTGGTTATAGACCGTAGACTTGAGCTGTACTCGACAGCTCCCTGGTTTTGGTATTTATCAATCTGTGACAGGAGACAATTGATGCAATGTCATGAGAGTTTATGGTTTGTAAACGCTTGCAAAGCCCTTTATTAGGAACATAGTCCTCATTTGAACACCTCAGTCTGTCTGAGTATCGTTACCGACCATGTTCATCCCTTTATAGCCACAGTTCACCATCTTCTAACGGCGACGTCCTGCAGGATAATGATCCAGGTCACAGAGCAAAAGTCTCATTAACATGAACACGAACATGACAGTGAGTTCAGTGGACCTCGAAAATCCTATTGATGGTCAGAAAAATGCACAAAAATGCACAAGACCTCGGCCTGATAGCCAGAGTCCTGCAATCAGGGCTGCAACAAGTTGTTTTGGTGATTAATCGATTGTTGGCCAAAAAAAAGTTCAGAAAAATGCTGGTAATATTTCCCAGAACCGAGGATGATGTCTTTGATTTTGTTTGAGCAAACCCACAATTAATCAGCTTCGAAACAGAGAAAACCACAAAAACTTTGCATTTGAAAAAGATGGAACCAGAGAATGACTGTCATTTTTGTTTGATTAAAGAGACGCAAATGATTAACTGGGTCAAAACTGTCAGCTGAAGATTTACTTTACTAAATGACTAATCCACTAATTGTTTCAGCGCTGGAGGGACAGTATCAGGGCAGAGATTCGCGCGGACAAACCTGCGTCGACACAGGACTTAATGAATTAACAGCCGCCTGTCGAACGAGGCCGTGAACACCTGTGAATCGCAGCCGAACCTGCGTCTGTTTGACCCCCCGGATAGAACCTGCATTACGTTGTGATGAGGCCCAAAGCCCCCGGGCTCGTTTGTGTCGAGGCCGGAGCTTTGGCATGTCACCAGATCGACGGCGCGATGCAGTACCGCTTTTGATGATCTTGATGGCGACGTTGATGTGGTTCTTCCATCGGCCCCGGTAGACGTCGGCGAAGCAGCCGCTGCCCAGCTCCTCCTCCAGGGTGAACTCCTCCTTCGGGAGCTCCCACTCCTCCACTGTGAAGTGATTCAGATCTGGGGTGTAGGGCTTTTTCTGGTGGGGGGCAGACGACACACAGGTTTTTCTTTTAAGGACCCAAATCCAGCAAACACACACACACACACACACACACACACACACACACACACACCTGGCCGACCACACGGCCTCCACCAGATCCCTTCAAGCCTGGCCGATATCTCGACATGGATGAGAGAACGCCACCCTTCGGCTTAACCTTCTCAAACACTGGGCGATGAGAAATCAACAAGAAATCCTCGTTCATCAAGATGCCAAGCAACTGACCTTCAGGCTCCGGGGGCCTCCATCGCTCGATGGTGTCCACTACCAGAACAGGAAGATCGGACCCCACCTGCCCGAACACGCGGCACAGCTCCTGGTACAGGCTCCGGTCGTATCACGCATCGACTACTGCGACCCCCCGCCCCCACGTTCAAACCTCCGCAGATCATCAGGAATCCTCCGCCGCGGCACGTCCGGTTTCCAGCCGGCCCCAGAAACTGCACACGCCACACGGCACCCGGCACCCGGCGCTGTTCAGATCGCTCCGACGCCTTCCAGCCGCTGCCCGAATTAAATTTAAAAAATCCGACGCACCCTCCTACCTGGACTCCCTCCGTCAGGCCCGAACTGGCCCTCGGTCACTAGCCGGACTCCCCTCCTCTGTGGTTCCCTGGCGGTGGAACCAGCCTCCGCCCCCCTCGATCTGCAGGATCCCTCTTTAAGAAACAATTTATGACCCAGCGCTTCACCCAACACCTCTGTTCTCAACAGGAAAAAAAGTAAGAAATAATGAAAATAATGCGTCCTATTCACTCCAAGCATCTCCCCTCCTCACACTGGCTCCTCACCTACATCGTATCAGAACTTGACCTTTGCCCCGTGGTACTGACTCGTGTCGCTCCCGACCAGACCGCCGCTCGTGTCCCTTCTGCTCAGACGTACGTCGCTTCGGATAAAAGCGTCCGACAGATGAAGCGCAGAGTGGCAGACATTAATAATACGAACGCCCGTCAACGTAATGCAGTGCCACAGACCAAATCCTCCAAAATCATCACGTAGAGCAGAATCAACAGCCATTTACCAGATTCCACCATAACTGAACGTTATTACCGACATGGAGGAGGATTTACTGCAGGCCTGTTGTGCTTTAGTCTCATCTTTGTGTTCCTAATAAACCGACAGCTGAGTGTATTTTGAAAGGCATCAGGGACTGAGCTATAGTTCTGATGCAAGATTTCCTAAAAGAGCTCTGGTGTCCAAGCTCAGAGGCGAGAAAAAAGAAAAAAGAAAAAAAACACCCATGTACGAGGAAGCCCGCTTCCTCCAGACGTCACCGCAGAAATACGAGGAACAAAACAACCAAGCAAAGAGAAGAGAAGGTGGAACCAGGCCGTCCTACCCTCTTGCAGGAGTTTCCGAGCTTGCAGGTGTCGCTCATGCTGCTGGCGCGGTAGTGCTCCACCAGGTCGGTCAGGGAGCCGAAGTGGCGGCCAGGCTCCACGTAGAAGCCGCCCTCGGCCGATTGGTGGATTCTGAAATGCTTCACCCGGTTGCTGGACCGCACTGCGGGAAAAGAGTCACACAGGCAGGCGCACAAAGTCAGGGGCGGTAGGAAACTTTAAAGACCCACACAGACCCCCCCCGAACCCCGTTCACCGATCCACAGTTAAGACTTTCTCCTTTAAGCGTCAGTTTTTTGGTTTAAACTGATGCAAAAATATCCCCAGAGATTCCAAAGAGAAGTGAAAATACTGAGGGAATCTACGTGCCCAAGAGGAACTCAAAGCTCCTGTTGTAATGAAGTTAAATTTAACTCCTAAAGCAATAGTTGCTGTTGGGTTTTTCATCCCACTGCACGTGTGCATCAGTGTTTACCTGGACCTGGTTTTCGTGCCTCATCCAGGTCCAGATCTCTCGAACACAGATGGAAAGATGGAAAAATAAAAGCTGGACGCATTTAACTTCAGGGTAAATCCGACAAGAACTGAGGTGGACGTGAGCAAAGTTCTAGGTGTTTTCTATCCAAAAAAAACCAATTTCTGATTTAATCCCATAATTCCGTCCATACAGCGGCTACGCGCCTCTCAGAGACCCCTGCTTGTTCCCACACCCCAGCTGGGAAGCCTCTGTTGTAGTTTGCGTCGACAGGCGCAGATTAGTCGGCTGCGTGAAATGATGGCGAACACAAATACTGACATTTTCTGCGGTTACGCTTCTGCCGCTGCCCTTTGGATCCGCATCAGGGAGCAGCGAGGGGGAAGGGACAGGCTGTTTAACGTAAGACTCAAGGCAATTCACGTCCTTCGCCTGTGTCTGTGCCGATCTACGCTCGGTCAACGGGAAGGGAAGTTCGACATTTTGGAAAAATGCGCTTCTTCGCTCTCTGGTGGAGAAGTTTGACCAGACAAACATTGAAGCGTAAAACAAAGCAGCATCCGCGGTTTGATGTTTCTGTTAACGTAAAACCTAAAGACTCCAGGAATGTCTCTGTTCCCGGTCAGGAAACAGCGGGTGAACATCCACCCAGAATAAACGGGGAGCCGCCATTTTTACGCTCAGGCCATGGACCTGGTCCTGAACATGGTTAGGGTTACCCTGGTAACCCTGGTTGACATGTCCCCGGTTATTTCCGGCCTTGCATGAGACACGTGAACAATCTTAGAGTGAGGATGTAAGAGGCTCCAGCTTGTTGCCACACCCCAGCTGGGAAGCCGCTTCTTTTCGCTCCCCTTTATTAAAGGCCGACTTTTATCCTTATATTTCACACATCTCCCTTTCTTCCCTAACAAATCCTGGTCTGTTCCTGATCTGAAGTGACCCCCCCCCAATCTCACCTGAGAGCACATATCCGATGTCGTCTTTCTCGCTGTGCCGGATGAGAAAAGCTCCTGCTTGGTTTCCTGGGGCCTGCAGGTGGCTCTGGGCCTCGTAGCGGTTCATGGCCCCGAAGTACCATCTGAAACGATGCAAAAGGACGTAGATGAAATGAATTATTAGGAGGCTGTTGTGCTGCTTTTACGCCCTAAAACTGCAGTAATCACAATGATGAGCCTGTGTAAGTAGTAGAAACTATCTTTCAAATCATCTCTGGAGTAATTTTAACTACGTACGTGATCTGACAATTGATGCTGAGGTGTTGTTTTAACATTTCATTCTAAACGACAGCATCTAACATGACAGAGATTTACAAAAGTCAGCGCCTGTAAAACATCCTATGATCGGATCTTTAAACGATGGAGATGGCTTTTTACGTCGTCAGAGGATTGAAACGCATCCAAAATCTAAGTGGAAGAAAAAGAGCAAGTGAAACAGCTGGAGCTTTCTGCCTCGGGTTCTCCTCGGCTCGGCCGTCGGATGCAGTGAGACAGCTCCGGTGTCTGGTGCCTCTCGTGAAGAATAAAGTGCGTTGGAGTCACAGGGTCTTGCCGACGTCAGCTGCAGAGCAGTAGCTCCGGTTAATCTTTGGTGTTTTCCTCCACTTTTATTAGTGGACGTTTCCGGTTTAGTTTGTAATAGTGTCTCATTGCATTGTCTCAGTTTTTCGGTTCTGTTGTGTATTTCTCAATCAGTTCTCACAGTCAGTGTAAACGCCTTACTACCAGGCCACCTGTGAACTAACCATGTTTCCAATATTTTCATATTGGTAATAATCAGCCGCAACGGTGGCAAAACATGTTGACAGTTAAAGTCACTTTCAGGCAAAAATATCAGACATCAGCCTGCAGCTCCAGGGTTTTTAATCGGGATGATTTTGCTGCTTTTACTGTCTCGGGTGATGATAAACTGAACAGGTGTAGATTTTAAAATCACTAAAATACTTAAAATTTCAGAAAACTCTGAGGGAAATTTCATGGAAAAAAATCAACATAAAACTGTTAGAATAATATATAATGAAAATTATCACAAGTTTCAGTTCTATACTATTATTAGTGGAGAGGAAATAAACCACCTGATGCTTAAATATGGTAAAACAAACCATGAAAATATTACTTTTGCTTTGTATTGTATCAGTGTGGCTCAGATGTTAAGCTGGATGGCACCTTGATTAAAATGATTTAAAAAATAGCTATTATGTAATGTTATAACAAATGAAAGAGCAGCTGTATAGTTAAATGCTGCCTTCCAGCACCTGCCTAAATGTAGGAATAACCGCAATTTACTCACTTCCTGCCCTTCTGAGGCAATTAACAGCGACGGAGATAAAACAAGAAGTGGTGAGGCCGCCTGCCCTCGCGTTGGTGTCACCGCTCGGAGACAAACAGACATTATGAGAAAGCGCCAGTGACACTTCACCAGAGGGGGTGGGGGACAGCCCTGGGGGGGGGGGGGGGGGGGGGCAGGAAAGGACGAAGATCAGGAGAATGAACAAAAGCTCGTTGGCCTTTGAGACAAATGAAAGTCAGCAGAAGAGTGAAGAGTGGAGGCAGGTCATGGAGAAGTTGCTGCGTGGGTTATTGTTTTTTTATTGTGTAATCTGAAAAAGGAAGCTTTTCCCTCTGCAGATGGATCCGAATTTCATTGTTGAATATAATCATAGGAACGGTGATTTTAAAAAGCCATCCAGTCTTGACTTCCTTAAACTATGGTAGAAGTATCTTTAAGGTCTGAGATGAGTCAAGGAATGTTAAACAATAAAACATGCCCAGAAAAAATATATATCCAATATAAAAATAAAATAAAAACTAATGGACGTAAGCGTTTGTTTTGTTCTGTTTTTTCCAGTGACCTGAATGTTGTAAATGTAACAATGTGAATGAAAATGTGGCCAAACGTTGCTCGGTTGTAAATAAGTGGAGATAATAAATGAATATTTATATGTTAAATGAGATGTGGTCGTCCGTGTTTTCAGCCAGATTCACAAACTGGAGAAGTGGAAAAACACAAATCGTTTTCATTTGGAAAAAAAAAGGAAATGTTTGAACATGGACGAATACGAGTCTGACGAGTCGCGCGGCTTCCTCAGGGTGCAGCACACGGTGCATGTTTAAAAGGCCTGGAACGGGTGACCCGTGACCTTTGACCTGTTTAGGTTTCAACCTCTGAGCTGTTAACGTCGACGACCTGTTGTGTCTCCGCAGCGGAAGCTAATCTAAGGCTGAAGCGTGTGTGTGGACAAACTGCAGATTTTATGTTTCTGTTTCATTAGAGAAACGAGGAACAAAGTCTGGTTCCTGATCAGGTCCAGAGGCTTTGATCTACTCTAGAAATGTGGTATTTCTTTTTTTACCTGTGTAATAACACAGGAGTTTTAAAATGGATTATTCTACGGAGGGAGAGAGAGAGAGAGAGAGAGAGAGAGAGAGTCCTTTAGGTATGTGTGTGTGTGTGTGTGTGTGTTTACACCTAGTAAACTCTTGGACGCGTCCCAAACCTGATCCCGGGTTTATTGAGCTTATTCACGCCAAAAAGCGTCAGAGTGGATTGATGGAAACGTGACTCACCGTGTTATGTCCGTGGTTGTCCACGCCCTTCCTGCTCATTAGAGTCATACTGACGTTTATTATTATTATTATTATGTTTTTCTCATATCATTTTATGTTTTCGAGCTTGTTATTTACTCATCGACGATTCTTTCCTAACATTTTCACCTGTAAATCACCTGCGCCTCGAATCCGTAGGTAGATTTTCATCCAAAAATTTAATTTGAGCCTTCGATTGTGATCTACCTGCACAACAAGGGACCCGAGGCGGTAAGAAGACGCGGAGAGGGACCGGGACCCTACAGGAACCCGCTCCCGGTCCGGGTCCGGGTTCTAAGGCGGACGACACTCACGGCTGCGTCTCCAGGGACTCGGCCCGGACCAGGTAGTTGTTGGGCACTATGCCTGCGTCCAGGACGCGCCCGTTCTTGTCGATCCGCCGCGCCGTCCACCAGTCCCCGCTGCGGTCGGTGACGCTGAACAGGTCCCCCTCCTGGAACGACAGCTCGTCCTGGTGCCGGGCCTCGAACGCCCACACGGCCGCGTAGATGGCGTTGGTCTCGGTTACGCGCTGCCGCGGCGCCGGGCTCGGGGGTCCCAACCTCCCGCTCCCTTCATCGGAGCTGTCCTCCGCTCCCTCACCTTCACCCCGTCCTCCTCCTCCTCCTCCTCCTCCTCCTCCTCCTCCTCCTCCTCCCGCGGGAGAAGCCTTTTTGTCGCTGAAAATCTTCTGCCACAGCGTCTCCAGACACGGACACGCTCTCCGCAGACACTCAGCCATGGGTCACCATGAATGCGCCCCCGCCTCCTCCCACCTCCTCCCTCTCCCCGGCTCACCGCCGCCGCCGCGTCGCCTGCCGTCCGCACCTGTCGGACAGGTAGAGAGCCCGGAGCGCGAGGAATCCTCGGAATGTGACACCGGAGAGAAGCAGCGCGCGCGTTGCTCCCGCGGCTGCTGCGCTCGAGGGACTGACAGCGACTTCCTGAAGCGTGACGTTTAACCAGAACGCACGGGGACTCCGCCCGCGCACCGGCGGGCGCAGCGTGAGCTCCCACCTGGAGCCAGGTGCCGTAGTGATTTAACCGTCTCCTGTCCGGGCTCCGGCTCCCGGTGGCCGCTACAGACGCTGCGGTGGATGGACCCACTGCGGCCTGGAGTTTAAACTCTTTCTCTTCAGTCCATTTACATCCACGTCTTCCTCCTGAATGTACAGTACAATTAAATTCCTGAAAATTACCACGAACATTCTCAATTCCTGGAGAATTTGGGGATGTTAAAACTTGTAATGATAAAATATAATAATGTAATATTAACGCATTCCTTTGTCATTTTTTTGTATCATCCTCAGGTTTTTTGTGCACAAAAACTTTCATATCCTGGTTTCAGAAACTGTGATGAGAAAGCAGATGAAATAGAGGAACATTGGAATAATTAGTCCCCTAAAGGAATAAACACATTATTTACCAAACAAAAACAAAAAACGCAAAGCCTAGACATTAGTTTACATCTGTCACTCACTTGTACATGGTGGACAGCAGAGTCTGTAATTCAGCATTAGGTTTCCTGTGATTTAAGGTGTGTGCCACAGGGTTCTGTTGGCAGGTCTGATTCTATGCACAGAAACCAGCCTACGGTTGATAAGCCAGGGTCCAGGATCCTCATGATCCATTGAACATCGTGTCCATGGTTTTCTTTCTGTTTTTTAACCCGTCAGCTTCTAGACTCGAAGCTTTAGAGAGACGAGGTCACTGATCCACCAGCTTCCGTAGCTCGGTTTGATCCCTCTCCCTCACATTTTCTTTCATCCAACCTTCTTAAAAACAAAGAAAAAAATGTACTTTTGATATTTCAAGACAAACTGGGGACAATTTTAAGAAATTAAATCCTGAGTGTTATTAACAAACAAAGGTTTAAAATGATGATTAGTTTGTGAACACAGAAAAAACTAAAGCTCCAATGAAAAAAACAAGAAGTCAAGATACTTTCATCATCATAACTAACCAACCCTCTTTTTTAAAAACCATTTGTTAGATATAATCTCTAATCTGTTGTCAGAACGGCACCAAAATAAAATCTATTTTAACGCTAACACAATAATTTCAGCTGGTTTTATAGGAGCTACAGACTTTGTATCTGGTTTCACTAGGTAACGGACTGCTGCAAACACGTCATATGACAGAAGCAGCTAGTTTAGGCCGTTTACCTCAGGTTGGTGCTAGACTACCCCGGAAAAATGCGTCAGAATATCACGTTTTTCCTGCTTGTCCCATTTCTGCCGACGTGGCTTTAAAATGCAGCCTTGGCCCTCAAACATCTGAGGCTCATGGGGAATGGGAACTTTGTTAAAGGGCATTAATGAGAATAAAATTCTCAGTAAAGAATATTAGAGGGTTTTACCAAAAAAGGGAAAAAAAAACTGTCACTGTCTGATTTTATGAAGTGAGAAACATAACATAACGTTGGGGAAGTTTCTGTTCCAAGGCTGTACTTCTCACTTTTAGTATTTTTACATATATCAGCCTTATAATTTGGCTTCATTTCTCCTGGAACTGATCAGGAAGTCCCGGTTCTAACCCGGGTCTCTTTGCTTGGGTTCTTATGAGGTCAAGGGTCATTCGAACCAACGTGGAACAGCTCTTTCCAGGCGGAGTTCTATAAAATCTTGAACTAGAACCCAAGTTCCTTCTAGGTTGCAGTATTCAGTCACACATGGACGGTATGTTTTTACAAAAACCCAGAATCTAACCAGGTTCTAGGCACAGAACCGAAGGGGATTATATGGAACTAGAACCTCAGTTAACGCTGAAGGCTTCAACGTCAGCTCCGCCCAGTGTGTGTGTGTGTGTGGGGGGGGGGGGGGCTGGTAATCCAAGTATGTTTGATGTAGTCAATTCATGAGTGTTCAGTCTTTTATTTATTTGGTTACTCGGCTGCAGGAGAACAACAGTATTGAAACTTCGTTGGAAACGAATCACAACGATAAATGTGAAAATGCAGGTTTATCACGCAAGGGGATGAAGACACACACACACACACACACACACACACACACACACACACGTAAAGACAGAGAAGAGGATATGTTTTTTTAAATGGCCACCAGTCAGCATATGGTCCTTCTCGGAAAACACATCATACCACACATACGATGTGTTTTCCTTGGAACGAATTTTGACACCTGTGACTAACCGTGACCAGATCTCTGACCCTGGTCTGACGACGGATTCAACGGTGGAGATTTGAAGTTTCAGGATTTAATCTGGAAAAAAGCGGTTTGATGAATTCTCAGCGCGAGAGTCCAGCCTGGAAATTTTCTGTACAAGCAAGACTTAAAAAAACGAAACAAAAGACATTAAAGGAAATCCACATTTAAACTAACTGTGATTCACACCAAAGAATAAAAACCGCATGTATTCTAGTATTTTTACTGTGTTGGAGGATAATCTCATTATAGGAGCATCATGATGGATTTTCCTATTTCAGGTGACTGTAAATGATTACTGTCAACACAAGTTTCGGATTTGAAGTTCTTAAAAAAATTATAATGTACTTTAAATAACTAGTGAAATGGGAATAGCTGTCTAGTTTATAGGAAATCTATCTAAAAGCTCTCGGTGTTCTTCAGAAAAATGGTTATCAGTAATGTAAAATACAGCCCAATTATAGTTAACAAGCCTGCAAAAGCACTGATATGGGCCTTTAAAAACAAACGTTAGGATTCCTCTCTCCTTTTTCTTCGACTGTTTCAGCTAATTCTTTTTTGATGCCTGTATTTCCCAGCAAAGTTTCCAAAGCTTTTGTTTCCAAGCAAGTGTCAGGGCCCCTCAGTCAGTATCTGGCAGCAAAGCTAAAACTTTTCTTTTAGAAGTACGAAAGCCTTCTTTGTCATTCAGTGGATTGACAACAGGACCGTCATCGCCAGCTCTAAGCCGTTCTCCACCTTCACACTTGAATGACCTGCTACCGCGAGGAATTCAGGATAAAACCCCCAAATCTTATCTGCATCAAGTTCCAGTTTCATCCCACATTCTTTGCCCCAACAGTAAGTGCAGCGATTCGCAAGCGCATAAAAATTACAGACACATTTCAAAACAATACTTAAAATACTTTATTCTTTGCACTACTGGTGTTTGGTACCAGGTGGCACACAAGCCAGAAACAACACAAAACTCAGTCCTGAACCGACCCTGTGGTTTGGTGATTATGGCTCAAGTTTCCCGAACTTGGCTCTTGTCTTCTTTCATGCTTAAAAAGACCCAAGTTGCATTGTTCTTAAATTGCATTGCATCGCATCGCATTGCAACACTGTTCACAATTTTGTTGTGCAGATGTCCTGCTCCCTGACCCCTAAAAAAAAAAGGAGTCTTCTGGATATGGCTGATTCGCTGTGTGGGTCTTTTTGCCTGGGTGATGTTTTTTGTAGTTTTTACCATTGGTATTTTGTAGTTTAGTGTGTGTACGGGGTCTGCAGTGTAAACATAAGCACTCTAGTGGTAACTGGACGTTCTGTGGGCCCCTGGAAGAGGTTTAATGACTTAGGGCCTGTAAAAGTGGCACCATGCTGCTCAAACCTGCTCAAATCCCTGTGACAGAAGTTTGGCTAAAGAAAACACTTTATGCTTGTGTTTAATAACAGGGCTAACGGTGTGTAGCCATGCTAAGGTTCCTTATTAAGCCAGAAACCCAAGCTGGTGGAAGGATAAAAAATACAGAGAGACTTAAATAAATTAAAACTAAATAAATAAACTGGGAATTCTCTCTTACTGTAGTTGATCACTGCTGACGTGCTAAATGTGCTGGGCAATTTTCTTCCCAGTGTCATACATTGCTGCACTGCTAACATTAGCAGTTATGCTAGATAGCATGCTAATGTTTACATGCTTGTTAGCACTGAAGCCATAATTCAACCTTTTTTGGAAATAATCTTATTTACCCCCATGCCGAGAGTTCATGAGGAAAATCGATACTACTGAAATGAGGTTGCCAGAGGGTCAGTGGTGACGCCTGTGATAAAGTTATCAAGCTTCAGAGCCAACTCTATCAAGTAAGAGGCTGAAAAAGCACATATCCAAAAATGTTCAACTCCTCTCTTAAAGAACTATTTTGGATATTTTCCAAGTCCATCTTGAAAAAAACTGAAACTCGCTGGCGATTTGTTCATTGAAAGTGAAACAAAGAGGTACCTTTGACCCGTCCCTTCCTTTAACCCTAAAATAATGGTCATCATAAGAGACTGCACCTCAGAAACTAGTTGGGCAAGAGGAAACTGACTTAATGGTAGTGGTAGATGTAAAAGCCAGGGGATCACCACAGCTACTAAATCCATCCTTCGGGGACCACGAGCGTCTGTGCCAGACATCGCGGAAATCGATCCAACCCGTTTCGGCCTTTATCTTTAGACCGGAGCGTTGGACCGACGGACCGACTGGCACCAACGTCCCGGGCACCTGTCCCCTAGCGTGGCTAAGAACCCAGCGAACATTTAATTATTGCACATAACCTCAATTTTTTAGCACTGGCCTTACAATCGGAAGACAGGTGATCAGTTTAAAGGCCAATTTGTGCTTCTGCGTCGGACCTGCAGCGTAGCCTGACACGAACCTTCCCAAAAAATGTATCTACGCGTCACGACAAGCAGAACGCAAGAGCTGCGGTTGGTCGGCTCGGTAGCGTTGCATTTCCAGCTTCTCCTCCTTCGCCGCCGTCGTAGACCGTCTCCTCCGGTGGCCTCTTTCATTTCTTCGTCACAGCAAATTCAAGAAAACTAAAACTGCCGTTCAACATCTGTCAGCTGCGACTCCGTCGAGATCCGCTCGATATCAGTCGCCGTCGTTTTAAAGTGATGCCGACAAACCGGTGGAAAAACGGCGCCGAAAAAAACTCAGCAGGACGGCACATAAACGCCGCCGCCAACTAGCGGTAAGGCGATGTGATTGCAGAGTGACGCCAACGCAGAAGTGTAAAGGCTCACGACGGCGTAGGAGACTTGCGCAGACCCGACACAGAAGCACGGATCCAGCTTTAGCCCGGACCTGTGATTTCAGACATGGCACGTACAGCAGTAATAAAACATCATTTATAAAACACAGGTTTTAAGGGTATAAAATTAAAAACAGTTGGTGCTGTGAATGTGCCGAGGGTTTTTAGTGTTAAAGTCTCTTTTCGGGTAGGAATGTATTTACACACCTTTCTCAGGCCACGTTCAGGTCATTCACTTAACTGCCTTCCGGTTAGTGTTCCTCCATTTTCCTTCACAGTTTCCCTTCTTTCTCGTTTGATTTGGTGAACAACTTCTCCATCCCACTCGTGAATGTCCGTTTCTGATGCTCCTCTTCCTCTGTCCTTTCACACCTTGGTGTGTTGGGGGTTTTTTTGTAGTTTTTCTTTTTTTTATATACCGTACATATACCCTGTTATGGAAGTGTAATTGAATGGGGGAGGAGAATCTTCTGTGCTACTCCTAATCCCCCTTCCTTCCTCCTTCATTTTTTTTTGTAGTCCATCCTTCTGTCGAAGACCACTTGCACCCTTCACGCCCTCAGATTTCTCCCTGCATGTGTCCCTCTTTCTATACCTCTATGGTCTTGAAATAAATCCTGGCGTAGATGGCATCCAGCTGGCTGTGCAGGGCGTGGAAGGAGGGTCTCTTGGAGGGCTCGGCGGCCCAGCAGTCCATCATGATGCGATAAATATTCTGAGGGCAGCGGGTCGGACAGGGCAGCCGAAACCCCGACGACAGCAGATCCAGCACCTCCTTATTGCTTTTTCCTAAAGCCGATTTAAAAAAAGAGAAAAAAACCTATGAGCACTGGAGGCGTTTACTCATTTTTCAACCTATTTTCTCTTACAGGCAGAAAATAAATGGTGTCCAGAGTTTTCCACTGTGCAGATCGCCAGCGGCCACAGATGTGATAACATCGAGAATCGCTGCAGGAAAAGTCAGGAAAAGTCAACATCACTCTTGTTTTAATCTTGACAGCACATGTCATGATCAGCCGTGGTCTTAAAAACTACTTAAATGATAAGGCCGCTGTTACTTTTGCTGTTGTCAACGAACAATGCCTCTCAGTGCTTCCTGCCTCTGATCCACCTTCCTGCCCCAAGATCTGTGGCTGCTACTTAAAACATACATATTTAAAAGTCGGTCACACATGTGTAATTTCATTTTATCAATAAGACTGAATCATTTCCCAAAACAGCTGCTCACTGGAGATTTTTTAAAAAACAAACAGGAGGGAACAGTGACTTCGTTGGGAACTATTTTCAGCGGCGGATTGACACATTTGGTGCTCTGGTGAATATTAGCAGCAGGAGTGTGTGTGTGGGAGTAAGTCTAAATAAATTAGTGTGTGTGTGTGTGTGTGTGTGTGTGTGTGTGTGTGCGTGAGAGAGTGTGTGTGTGTTTACGGTGATGAATGAACATGTCACCCAGGGTAACAGCATGAATCAGTGATGTGTTTTTAATAGTTTTCAGACAATGGAGCATCTGTGACTCAGAGGAATAATAATAATAATAATAATAATAATAATAATAATAATATCAGCCAGCCTCACCTTTTTAAATATCCTTCTCCCGTGTTCAAATGAACATGTGACGTGTGAGATTTGAATTTCTAATCTACTCACACAGTAACTAATACACTGTTAAACACAACACTTCCGATCTAATGTGACTCTACACTCTGACACAGGCTCAGTTTTGGCCTTTATCCATCTAAACCAAAATTATTAATCTGCATTAACTAGCAGGATAATTCTGCAGAAGTACTACACATAGTAAACTGAACAGAGTGTACCCACACATTAGACATAGTACAATCCAGTACCATTGTATTTTTACACCCATACTTCCAATGCTTCTCCAGTGGTTAAAAAAAAAACATGGATTTGTAACCGGGCCAAATGGAAAATTCGACAGATGGAATCAGCTACAGACTTTGATATATTTTTCTTAAAACTTTTGAATCAAAGTTGAGAGTCCACACTTCAATCAGGTCTGGACGGCTCCACTTTAAATCCACTGTGGTTTTATACAGATGCAAAATCCAGAAAACTTGTCACCTGTACCCGACTGTAGTTACTACAACAGAATAACATTAGTTTAGATATGTTCTCTTAAAGTACAGTGCGAGATAGTCATCAATTTACCTTCATAAGGCATTTTGCCACGTGACATCATCTCATACAGCAGCACGCCAAACGACCAGACGTCCGATTTCACAGAAAAGCGCTGGTAAATCGCCGCCTCGGGGGCCGTCCACCGCACCGGGATCTTTGTGTTTCGGCTGGCTGTATAAACGCTGTCCTGGGGGATAGTAAAGGGTTAATCCTGCACGTCTAGAACTTTTGGCCTTTTTACGTTTCACAAATCTAGCACTACATTTCCCATGAACCCCCTGAACAGAAGGGCGTCTTTTTATTCATCCCCCACGCACAGTAGATCCGCTCCACTTGCTTTAAACTGAATCCCGCAACTTTTCCACATCGTTCAAATCAGGTCACTGAAATGATCAAACTACAACAAAGATGTAGTCCCTCGTCACTGTTGTGTGTCAATAGAAATCCAGCTTGCTGAATGAAAATGTCCTGACAGGAGGTGAAGTCTTTTAATATCTAATTTGCTAAAGTACATTGTGTATTTTTTTTCCACTCAGTGCAGTAGAAACAACCGATGACACAACTTTGACATCATTTTATCTTCAGGTTGATACGGCAGATGTGTCTGCAGTCAGTTCAGATTCAACAGACACATAACGGCATTTGCAGTACACATTTCTACAGAGACATGATGCATAAAAACTCTTAGTGACTATTTGAAACAGCCGGTGTGTATTTTATTTATACCCGTTTGCTCAACTTCACTTAGAAAATTTAGTAGAAAAGAAAACCTAGATATATTGGTGTTATTCTTTCAAAATAAAACTCTGCCTGTTTTTAAGTAGAAGATTTCTTTACAAGCTGAAATGCTGCAGAGACACAGTCAGGACTCTGGTTTATTTACTGTAAATATTGTGGATGTACTCATGTTTAAATGACACACAGGGAATTTAGGACGTCCCTTTTACTGGCTGATATAAAGTCCAAGAGGTTCTGTATCAATAAAACATTTCATTTGTATTGTTACACACAAACAAATTATACGGTTACCATTGCTTTGGCCGTTATTTTTTATATTTACACTGAACAGACAGAGAGAGGGAAGATTGGAGTGTTAAATATACATGAGTTTACACAGGAAAAACAAAACACTCTATACATATTTAAAAAGAAGACAAAGAACAAGTGTTATTCTAAAAATAAGGAAACCGTTCCTGAAAGATGAGACAACAAATATAACCCCTCTCTCCTCCTCTTCCTCTCTCACACACCCAGCCCGCCCCCCTCACCTTAATGATCCGAGCCAGGCCGAAGTCAGCCACCTTGCAGACCAGATCGTCCCCCACCAGGATGTTCCTGGCGGCCAGGTCCCTATGGACGATGTTCCTGTCCTCCAGGTACGCCATGCCCTCCGCGATCTGGCTGCCCATGTAGATCAGGTGGGCCGACGTCAGCACCTGGCCCTCGGCGGCTGAGGACGGATAGGGACGGGGACGGGGACGGGGACGGGGACACGGACAGGGACATGGATGGGGACAGGGACAGGGACGCACACACGCCGTCAGTTGAAAACACTGTTCTCTCAGAACACAGGACGACTTGTGGTTCTTAGTCTCCAACAGTAGAACAGGAGGCAGAGCTTTCAGTTCTCAGGCTCCTCTGCTGTGGAACCATCCTCCAGTTTGGGTCTGGGGGGGCAGACGTTCCCTCCCCACTGAAGAGGAGGCTTCAGACCTTCCTCTCTGATAAAGCTCATAGTCAGAACTGGCTCAGGATCAGCTTGAACTGTCCCCTAATTCTGCTGCTATAGGCCTAGACTGCTGGGGACTTCCCATGATGCACCGAGCTGCTCTCGCCTCCTCTTCCTCTTCTCCCTGTGCCCATTAATATCTAAAAAATTCTCATGACTAACTACTACTTCTCTCTTCCGTAGTTCTGTTCTTCCTCATCTATCTTCTCCTCCTCCTCTCTCCTCCTCTTCCTCGTCTCTCTCCTCCTCTTCCCAGTCTCTCTCCTCCTGTCGCTTCCTGCAGGTTTTTCTGCCTCTGATGCTGCAGAGTCTGGATCAGAGTCTGGATCAGAGTCTGGATCCAGGACTGTAGAACCACCTACTGCCCCATGATCCTGATCAACACCCACTGCTTTAATTATTAAGACTTTTACTATTACTGTTTCATTTAGTCCAAATAGTAATATTATTAACCCTGTTATTAAAACTATTAGTTTTACTAATAGTCTCATTATTATCATACATCTTTACGAGGTACCTGTATTGTGCTCTGCTCTCTCTCCTCCCTGCTGTGATACCAGACGTCCCTTTAGAGAAAGCAGCGCTATTTGAGGAACGTATTAGGCTGTTCCCTTCCTGTCGCCAGCAATCGGGCTGATAAAGACGTCATTTGAAAGTCAAAGCCAGTAACGACAAGAGAAACACTTCTGCTATTTCCACTGTTACGGTCACGCACATGGGCCTGATCATCATCGTGATGGAAGATCCTTTTTTTCCAGGAGTTAAGAGGAAACATGATCACGACAAACATAAATTTCCCCTATATGTTTGTGTTTGGCTTTCACTGACGTACAGTGGAGGGTATTAGTGCAGCCATACATCTAACGGTATGCAGAAGGCAGATAAGTACACACACACACGGAGAATAAAAACCATCCACAGGAACGAGAAACATCCGAGTCGAGCCCATCGCACTCGCTCACTAAGACTCCTTGTGATTTAAAGCCTTTTGTGATGCGTCAGAACAATATTCCTCTGCCAGAAACGCAGATTATAATTCCATTTGCTTTGGATTTAAAAGGGAGAAGAGATTTAACGTCACTTGGCCTAAATACTGTTCCAAAAAAAAAAAAAAAAAAGTCTGAGGTGAGGACGGAAATTCTCAAACCCGAGAAAAGCAGGAATTTACTTTGTGCTCTTAAACCTCTTAATGAAACAGCAGAGTCTCCTTTTAGAAAAGATTGGTGAGATGTCTAGAAACAGGAGGTAAACAACAATAAGTCAGCTGTTGATAAAGGACCCGATTCACTGTTGATTTCTAAAGGTTTGACAAACTGTTCTCTAACTCTAAATTCTCTGACTCCGGCTCAAGTGTGTGTGTGTGTGTTTGTGTGTGTGTGTGGTGTCTGGTGTGTGTGTGTGAGTGTGTGTGTGTGTGCGCATGTGTGCGTGTGGTGTGTATGTGTGCGTGTGGTGTGTGTGGTGCGTTTGTGGTGTGCGTGTGTTTGTGTGTGTGCGTGGTGTGTGTGCGGTGTGTGTGTGTGTGTGTGCACGGTGTGTGTGCGTGTGCACGGTGTGTGTGCGGTGTGTGTGCACGGTGTGTGTGCGGTGTGTGTGCGGTGTGTGTGTGTGCACGGTGTGTGTGCGTGCTCACAGGCGAGGTAGGACTTGAGGCTCCCTTTGCTCATGAGTTCGGTCACGATGTAGACCGGCTCTCCTCTGGAGCACATGGCCAACAGCTGGATCAGCTTCGGGTGGTGGAGGCTCTTCAGCGCCTGGACCTCCTTCACAAACTCGTCCTGCTTCGTGTCCTCTGGGGGAGGAGAAGAGGAGGAGGAGGAGGAGGAGAATAAGGTGGAGAAGGAGAGGAAGAAGAGAAAGAAGCAGAAGGAAAAGGAAGAGAAAGGAGGAGGAGGAATAGAAGGAGCAGAAGCAGAAAAAGAAGAGGAAGGAGGAGGAGGAAAGCCCAGGTGAATTTATCACTTATTTTATGATCTTGTTGTTTTGATGTTTATGCCTCTTTTCTTCTAAACAAACAATTTTAGTTTTTAGTTAATTTCCTCGCAAAAGTAACAAAAAAGACAAAATACTTAATAATAAAAAGATGATTGTGTTCATGATACTTTAAAAAAAGTGTAATGAGAAGATCTCACCTGTTCTGTTTATGTTGTTTGTCACCAAAACACCTCATGTGCATCCACGAGGTCCAGCTAACAAGTAAAACGAACCGATGAAGACTTTAAACCCTCCGTGTTTATGCCGCCGTTTATTTCCACGTTGGCTTGGTCTCACTTCTGTCGCCTCTTTGCCCCCCCCCCCCCGACTCTTTATACCGCGTGTTGTGTTGCGTTGTGTTTGGGCTCATTCTTCTGTTCGCCTTGAAAGCGGCAGGACAGAAAAAACAAATGATAAAACCCTCACCAAGTTGTAAAAACCGTGACTCATGGGAACATGACCTGTTATTAGTCGGGTCACAGTCCGACGAAACGAGAACCAGGAAGCTTAGCGCTCAGCAGCACCTGTGGCCGACACACGGACCGTCGAGTGTGTTTTCTCACGGCGCTGTCGGTCCGAACACGGCCTTGACCACTGATCTAACACCGGTGGTTTCATGGGCTCCTCAGGGGGGAAAGTTTCAGGTATTTTTCCATCTCTGACCCCACACAACAGCTGTATACGGATGCCACAGGGTCCTTTTGTGTTTGCTTGAGGCCTCGTGAAGACACACAACGTGCTCTGGTGAGAAACACAACTTTGAGGGTGGAACTCGCTATCGATCATCGATCCCCTCATTCATTTCTCCCTGCGTCCGTACCTTGCTTCAGCATCTTTATGGCCACCTTCCTGTTCTCCACGGTCCACAGCGCCTCCCACACCTCCCCGAAGTGGCCCTCCCCCAGCTTCTTGTGGAGCTTGAACTCCTCCCGGGGCCTCTCCCACGGCTCCATGTCGAAGAGCTCCCGCTGCACAGAGACGACAAAGGGGGGTTAAGAGTTAAACATTGTGGCGAGGGAAAAGCGTGCAGCCCCCCCTCCACACCAACGCTGACGGGTCGGGTATCTTTGAATATAGTCCGATCCATCAGTTTAACAATAACCCCTGACACCGCACAACCGGGAACCGCTGAGCCACGGAAAAATGTCTGACTGTGTGAGAATGTGAAGAGTTGCTTAGTCGCAGGATTGACTTGATCCCTGTGCGACGTCTGACCGACCACTGAAGAAAAAAAAACAAAACCCAGTAAAACTGGAAACTCAGGTTTTCCTCAAAATATTGTCGGACCGAAGGAGGTTTTACTGTAACAAGAAAAATGAAAATTAACTTTAAATTACAGCAGAGTGCATCCTTGATTTTGAACTAAAAACATCGGCACAGTGTCTTGACATTAAATTGAATACTCTTGGTGCCGTCCCTCAACACTGATTGTTGGTTTTCTGACTTTATTTACGGCCTGTTTTTGTTTTGAAGGCTGGTTGTGTGTTGGTTTATTCCTCCCGAGTCAAATTTTACCTAAAGAAAAAATCAACAACCACAACAAACAAACCAAAAACCTGAAAAAAAATGTTTCATTGATTCATTTACTTGTGACCTTGTCAAATTTAAATTTTTTCACCATGACAGAGTCTTAATGTTGTTATTTTTTCAGGCTTGACCCACATGCCTATAGATCAGCAGCAAGCTGAGCAAATGGATAAATGAATGAATAAATGAATGAATGAATGAATGAATGGAAAAAAATGGAGCATGAATCCAGATGTTTTATGACAAATTTATTGTTGTCAACAACCAACTGTTACAAGGCAATTTGTTCTGAGTGCTTCAATAAACACAAAAATGAAATGAACAGATCAACAAAGCGATTGGTTTGATAAGATGATAGAACGTGATCAATAACAATTAGAATAAATAAAAATGAGACATCACTCATAAATAAGATAAACTTTACAGATCAAATCGAGTTTGAAGATATTTGAACACGTTCAAATATCTAAAAGACTTAAAAAGGGTCAAACATTTAAAACTTTTTCTGTTTTTAGCACCTTTTCCCCGTCAGAGCAAATTATTGTATGTTTTTTAATGTTTTTTAAAAGATGGCAACATGAAGTTAAGGTGGATCGTTCTGTTAATTCCACCCTCATTCATAACTGTGCAGGAGATAAAAAACCCAATTACAGCTGTAAGTCTGACGAACTGAACCACTGGAGCTTTAACACAATCCACTGAACAATTCACTGGGCTTTTAAAAACACACACAGGGAAGAAGAGAACTAAAAACCGTCCACAGGCCGTCGCTCTAACAGTTTTTATCGACCGTTTCTCTTTGCAGCATGTAATTGCCAGGAACCAGATCTTGTGCCAAGTCGATAAAAGTGATTGAAAGTATAGTTAGTGGTTCCTTTTAAAAACAGCAGAACATTTAACTGATAGAACATAAAAAAACCCTCTAAAAGCCAGTGAATGTCGGATTATCTTAACGCAGATTTATTGCTGTGTTTAAAGCTTCTAAATGATCAACCATTAGACTGACTTTGGTCCCAGTGAAGCTGCAACAAAGACTCATGGGAGAAAACATATTAATAATTTAACAGATTTTTGAAAAAAAGCTATATTACGTTATACTATAGATCCTTTACTATATAATTTTTCAATATTAAATCATGAATATAATATTAGGGGATAAGATTAAAAACTTGAAAGGAACAACCTTCATAACCTCGTACATGTGAAGTGTTTCTTGTTGATATTTTGTTTTTTCTTCGGGCTCATCGCTTCAGGTTTGAGACCCAGATATGAACCATGTTAAACTCAGTGAGTTAAGATAATGTTACTGGAGACTATAACAAAGGCACAGAGTCATAAAACAAACACGTTTCTGAATCACAGTAGATCAGATGAAATGTAAATGACGCAGTAAAAAAAAAAATCAATACGTAAATAGAATTAATATGTCAATTTTAATGTTTTGTGTTTCTAGCTATGTCATTAATGTCATGTCATGTCATTTGTAAAGATAATGAAACGGTTTTAAGTAAAAAAAAAAAATCACTGAATGAAATGATTGAACATTGAAAATAAATGTAAAAGTTTCCTGTAAATTTTCCTGACATTCTGATTCAGAGCTGCCGTGAGCTTCTGTTGTATGTATTCATGAGAAAACATATAAATGCAGTTGTGTTTTGTGTGTGTGCGCGCGCGCGTGTGTGTGCGTGTGTGTGTTCTATGTTTGCATGCTGTACAAACGCCAACTGCCTTCTCCAAAGGAAAAACTTCTCATAATCACCAGATCCGTATATTTAGATGAGAACGCTGGAACTTTCCTCAAATTAGTGCCTGAGACAAACGTTACACTTCCACCGTGTTCTCCTCTGATTGGGTTCTGACCACATCTGGATGTGCCCTTTACTTCTGCAGTGGATAAACGGAAACAACTGGAAAATTAGATCCACTAACAGTTCATATCGACGATCTGGCTCCTAATGTTACTAGATGGAAACGTGCATCGATTCGCTTTTTCCTCTTCCTATTTCCTCAACAATCTTTTTCAAACTTTTGTTCTATATTTGGTTGAGCACCTCGCTCCTGCAAATTAAAGGCACAGATATGGATTAAACCCTTGTCATCCCTGTGTATGGACATTACCCAGACATGGTTAGTCCTCGGTCAGAAACTCTTATCTGCTCCTTCAGGAGCAGCTAAACCAGAACGGGACGCCTCATGGAAACGGAGTCACGGGTCATGAAATTTCACCCGAGCTTTTTAAAATTTCTAACCCAGCCGAAATATTACGGAACTGTTTGGAAAAAAGCCATGAAAATAAAGCAGGCTATAAAAACTGAAATTCTCGTGTAGGTCAAAGATGAGGTTTAACACCTGATCCTGGAATCAAAGACACAGGAAGTGTAATTACAAGACAAGATCTCCGTTGTCTCTGCCCCCCCCACTGTACTTGTGCTGAGCCGGCGTTGCCACGTGAGCATGTTTTTGTGTTTCTGCCCCACGTGTTTGTCGGCGGCCTCCGACTCACGGCCTCCGCTGGAAGGGAAGAGAGAAGAGGGGGTGGATCACTGGGGGGCGTCTGCTGGAGAGGAAACACTGACTCTGTGTCCCGACACACTTGTTTTTATCCACCAAGAAAAGCTGCGACCGGATGCTCGTCTTTTAATGTCTCTGAACGTTATGTAATAATGGTTGAAAAATTTAAGGGCGTCTTGGCTTGAGAGGCCACAGAGTTTAGAGAGCTGTTTTTGTTTTTCTGGATTCGTATGTATCGTGTAGTATATATTTTTTTATTTTTTATCTTAAAATATAGCAAAAATAAATTTAAAAAAACTAACATAAATGCGGCATTCGTAATGCAACGCTCTCCAGACTTTTAGGGGGGTGTTCGCCGTTAGTGGGCGTCTTGTCTCCAGATTCTGAGGAAACCTTGGGTGAGCTCTGCCCGGCAGGCTCCAATTGATGAACCATGAATAAATATATACAGCACGCTGGTGGGGGGGGGGGGGGCTGCAGTGCATAGATAGTACATTTAATTACAGCACTGCAATTTATTTTGTTCTAAAACTGTTCCAAATGTTTTATTCCCTGGTTAATTACACTCCAAATTTACTGCCTCCCAGTATTCGTTTATGCATAAAGTGAATTAGAAAGCACTCGTTAAATTTCATGCTGCAACATTTGAAAGAGGAAATTCAAGAGCCTTGTTGTACTTTGTTTAAGATGCTCAAATTAGGCGACACCAGAGATTTTTGTTTCCTGAATATTAAGAACTGGAGCTTTTTGTTTCCTGAATATTAAAAACTGGAGCCTTTGTTTCCTGAATATCAAAAGCCAGAGCTTTTTGTTTCCTGAACAGCGGCTCGAATTATCTGCATCAGTGGGAACTTTTGGCCAGAAGCTATCGAGTCACAGTCGGCTGCTGGTTCTCACTGGGAAATACAACAAATGCTAATTACTGCCTCTGAGTTTCTGGAAGCTAAAGTTCAGATCCTGAGGTTCAGAAAGATGGAATCATACTAATAATATTAGGAAGCCTGTTTTGTACATGTACAGTAAAGTAGTTATTTTCAGGAAAACATGATCTGTGAAATCAGTAGCTGTTTTCCTTTTCTGGGTATTAAAAGCGACGATGTGTTCACATGACACCGAACTACAGCCGGTTACTGAGGCGGATTGATTCGGGCACCATTGTTCACTGCTTCGCCATCAGCTGGTTGGAAAAGACAAGGCTTCATTCGCCTGGTTGGACTGATCCAACTGTTTAATCGCTACTGATGAGTCGAACTGGAATAACCGAGGAAGTCAGAGCAAAAGAGTCTAATTAAGTGAGTTCATTTACAGAACAGATGAGTTTTAACCATGGTTATTAAACCTAAACCAGACTATGTTCATTTTACCAGCAGTATAGTTAAAACCAGCTAAACTTCCACTGCAACCCTGTTTATTTAGCCTGTATTTTGACATTTCAGCACATTGGCTCCATTGAACATGTGCTGAGAACTGTCAGGTAGTTTCTGTTTACACGAGACTCAGTGATGGACAGACGACCGTTACTGGATCGTTAGCGGATCGTTAGTGGACGGTTAGTGGACGGTTAGTGGACGGTTAGTGGACGGTTAGTGGACGGTTAGCGGATCGTTACTGGACCCTTAGCGGACCGTTAGCGGACCATTAGCAGATCTTTACAGACGACTGCTACTGGACCGATTTGTGATGATTCTCGGGTTCTGGAGTTGTATGAAATGTCTTTTTTCTGACTTCAAAGCAAATTAATGGACATTGATTTTTGATGGAAATCAGAGACGATGAGTCTCTATATCACATTGAATCCAACAATATGTCTTTGTTCAGATTTGACTGAATTATGAGTTATGACTCATAGAGTAGAAAGCAATCGATGCTAAAGTACCATATCGTCCTCTATTAGTTGTGTGTCACAATCGACTTCCTGTACTTTTATAGCACACCGCATGCACCTGCCTCCCTTTCATTTCATGCACACTCTTTGCCTCATGTCTTTAAATCAATTACATACTTGGACCTTCAAAGTGAGAAAGTTTTGTTTGGTCATTGCATCTGTAAACCGTTAAGTTTAAAGTGGCTATAAATCAATATTTTTAAAAACAGACAATGTGAAATCACTGTCAACGCAAATGGAGGGTGTGCTAGTGAAGAATCTACAGAGATTTATCAACTGAGTCTGCAGCTTGTTCATCTTTACAGACCAGAACTTAAGTGTTCTGGTTCAGTGTCAATGCTGCAGGCAGATGTTTTCAGAGAAACATCTGTAAAAAGTCACCGTCCACTAACAATAGACAGACCTAGTCAGAGACCAGCTGCTGAACAAAGTGGAGCATTTAACAGCTAATGAGCCAGAGGTTTCCCTCAGGAGCAGGTGGAGACCAGACACAGCTAAAAAGAAGAGGGAGAACTGGACCTAGACTCACCAGGTGGACTCAACACCACTCAGGGTGAAGGATCATGTTGCTCTGTAACAGCTGGATGTGGAAATAAACAACAATAAAAGGTTGTTGATATGTCAATGTTGTGTTCACAGCTCATTTCTGCTGCTGTTAACTGGCCAAATAAATGGTTTATTGTAGCTTTAAAGCTGCATTAATTGGTTTTGCTTTGAGGTTTTTTTGGGGGGAGGGGCAACTTTGGGACAGTGGAACAACGAGGGTCCTCACAAGAAGAGTAGGAGTGGATGCATTGTGTGTTCGTGTTGTTCTGTGTCCTACCTGCTGGGCGCAGGGCTCCTCCAGCAGCACCCCCAGGCTGCGGGGGTTTTTCTGGTAGTAGGAGATGAGCTCCCCCAGCGTGGCGAAGGACACCTTGTCCGAGACGAAGTACGCCCCGATGGTGGAGCGCTGGATCCTGAAGTGGTAAACTTTCCCCTCGCTCCGGGCTGCAGAAGGGAGGAGGAGAGGCACTGTTACGGAACGGGGGTTTAAAATGTGCTCATAATCAACCCCCCCAGCTTGACTTAACAACTAAATAATCATACCTAGGTTGAAATAAAACTGACTGACCCGCACTAATCATCATACCATAAAATCTGATTATGTCACCACCAAACTCTTCGTGTTCTGAATGAGACAAAGATGCGTTAATCTGAGTTGGAGGGAGGTTTTATTTTGGGCTGAGAACGGCAGCGGGGCAGAGACGTCGGGACGGATTCGCTCTCCAGTGGAAACCTCCAGACAGACAGAGGGGAGGCAGTGACGGCGTCTCTCCTTCACGGACCAGGAAGCACAGATTTGGTGACTCGCAGATCAAAACGCTCAGACGCGACATGTAGCTTAGACACGTGGGCGACATTTCTAAAACAGCATAAACGGCTGATTTAAAAAGCATTTCTGTGATCATATCTACATGTGTAGTTCTGACCTCTAACAAAAACAAACCCAAGACTTCTGATGAAAAATGCATCAAAACATTGGCAAACCTTTCTCCAAAATATTATCATTTCATTCACAAAGACCTTTCTTCTTAGATAATAGTTAGTAGATAATAGACTGCAATTGAGCTGTTATAATCATTTTGTTTTTGATTTTGTTATTTATATGCATATTGTTTTGTCAACGTAAATGGTGGTTGTGTTTCTTCTTTATTGTTTGTTTGCGTCTGTTTGTTTTTTTTTGTATTTTCACTTTAAGAGAAAAAAGAGGGAACTGCTGACGTGCAGTGAAACTAAGATTTGAACTGTTATCTGAATTTGCATTATTCCCCTTTGTTAACACAAAATAGCAAAAGACTAAATAAATAAAAATAAACACCATATCCTCGTGGTTTGTCTTTGTTTAAATCCAGAGGCCCGATCATCATGGAGACCGCTCTCCTTCCATGTACAGTTCATGGTTTAAGTCCTTGTAAAGAGAGGAAACAATGAGGAAACTAAGGCCATCAGAGGGAAAACATGGTAACTGTATTAATACTGAATCCTACAGCAACGATTCAATACATAAAGAGACATTAAAGTCACGATGAAATATCTGAATTAAACAGAAAAGCAGGTGGAAATACAGATTTCTGTTGCTGCTTGTTTGTTGCCTATTGCAGTTTCACAGTTTATCTGAGCTCAGGTGTTACACTAAACAGATGTTTCACCTTCTTCAGTCTTTCACTAATGTGCTCCAGAATAATGACACCCAGGGTCACACTGAGCGAAGGACAATACTCTGCTGCTGCCACTCACTGTGTTTTATACTTTATTTAAAAGACACTGTCTGTAGAATAATTTGTTCTGAATATTTCTGACTCTGGCGCTGAATGAAACACAAGCGTCACCAGTTTTCACCTGGACTGTCGGCAAACGTTCGTCTACAAACAAAAGCTTAAACTGTTATTAAAATAATCTGAAAGTAGCAGCAGTTACATAAAAAGAAATTATACCCAGCGGCTTTAAATATCTTTCATACGAGGTTTCATTAATGAGGGAGTTACAATCAGATACACGCTGCAAAATGCAAATACAGATACGTGTAGAAACATGAGATACAGGCAGAGATAAGATGAACTCTATGGTAACGAACGTGCGTGTTCGTACTGTTGTGAGAAAAACAGACGGAAGTGTGTGTTACTGTTCCGTAAAAACAGAGTAACTGATGGTTTGGTCTGTTCTGCCTTCGCACTCACAGTCCTGATGATGCATATTTCACGAGGACAGGCGCATTGAAAATCAAACGGCCAACCGCAGCACCCCCCCCTTCAAGGTCCTTTAGGTCCCGGGGGGGGGGGGGGTGCTGCAGAGAGAGGGAGGGCAGGTAGGTGGGGGGAAGGAGGCAAGTGAGAGAATGGATGGAGTGAAAAAGATTCAGATGCAGAAGAAGAAAGAGGGAGCCAGAGGACGAAAAGACAGAGGACGAAGTAATGAGGACCAGAAAGAGAAAAACGAGCTGGAGGTGATCAGAGGGAGAGAAAGAGAGAGAGAATGATAACAGAAGTCTCCCGACCACAGGAGGGTCCATCAGAGGTGTGGCCCGGGGCTGCAGGAGTGTTGATCGACGATGAGGAGGATGAGGAAGCCTTCCTCAAAGAGTCTGCAAAGGACGGAGCCGGACGAGGGAACAGCTCAGCGAACCTCAACTAACTGCCGGCTCGGACAAACCTTTCGCGTTGGCACCGTCTAACGTCTGGACATTTTTACTTTCTACATATTCAGTCACTGGGTTCAGGTCTGGTTTATTTTATAATCAAATACGTAGAGCGAGCGGCAGAATTTACTAAAGGAATAGGTCCAACATTTTGGGAAAAGTGCTTATTGAGCTTGATGATAAAACTGGTATCAATCTCATGTCAGTGTGTTGATGGTTGAGCTGGGACCGGGAGCCAATTAGCTTAGCTTAGCATAAAGGCTTAAATCAGGGGCGGGGGGGGGGGGGGGGGCTGCTATTCTGCTCCATCCAAAGAGCAGAAACACGCCAACCACCACCTCTTAAGCCCCTGAACTGACATTTCAAATTGATGAACGACTGTTTATTCGTCCTCCCAGTTGTTCTGTGCAACGCGTCCCCGTTTTCCCGCCTATGTCACGGTGACAAGACCAAAGGACGTCGCCGCTCCTGGCTGCTGCTCGCGGACACATAACCACAGCGCGTATCCTGCTCCTAAAACCACACACTGGTGTTTTTACAATTCCTGTTCAAAGGCAGAAAGAACAAACAAAGTATGACGATGAAATCAGTTTACTTTGGAGCCACTCAGGTGGTGTCTGCTCCGTGTTTCAAAGAAAGCGAATATGTGCATTTCCTAAAGTTTCCCTGAACGGTGCCGTGTGACGGAGCCGGGTCGGTGTGACGCTCAGTTAACAAGCATTATGAGACACATCAAGACTCATCAACAACATCATCTTCTGAGTCCAGACGGGAACCGTTTCTCCCATGTCCATGTTTTTTATCGCCTCGACGAATGACGGTCAAATAAAATGCAGCATTTCATTAGCTAAGCTTGGAAAAAAAAGAACAATGGTATAATAACAATAGAATACGTATAGAAACTGGAATAAATGGAAAAAAAATGGCAAACCTCATGACTGTTACATTAGCAACAACAAACTAAACCCCACCAACACAGGATTTGTCTAAAAACAAATATCACCAATTTTCCTTTTTTTGGATAAAAAAAATGACCATGTTGTGTGTTTAACCTTAAATTTTGTTTGGTTGAGAACGTTGCCAGATTGTGAAGTTTTCACTGCACTTCTTTTCCACTTCTTGCCGACCGTCGTATCCTCCAATGAAAAATAAAGGGTTGAAATCTGACCTCGTCTCCTCTCAGAGACTAAAACTGACAGAAGACCGAGCTCAGCAGAACCAACGGGACATGAGGTGACTGATAACTGTTGACCAACAAGGAGTCAAAGGTCATTTTACACTGACCCCCCCCCCAATCCTTATTCACCCTCTAAGTTTAAAGATTTCTAAAAGCTTATGTCTGCTCATAGAAGAGAAAAATTTTACCTTAGCATAAAACATTTGACAAAAGACTTATTTAATTATCTGTCATCATGGGTTTAGGTTGATATATAGATGTATTATATCAATAAAACATCTCTACATTAGCTCAACTCACATATTTTTAACATTTCAGCAATAAAGTTTCTTTACTATGTGGCTGACACATAAACTGTAAAAAAACAAATATGAAATTTAAAATATGACGCTCTAATGTAAAGTCCTCACTTTCTTTTTCAGGCAATGACAGATGAGAAAATAAACAATGGGAACTTCAAGAAAACCACAATATCACGTGTCAAAGAAAAAAAAGACAAAGTCACACCTCAGAGTCAGGCTGCAGTTAAACAGGGCAGGTGAGTCAAGCAGTACAATAAACAGTAAACAGGTGAAGACGAGTCACTACTTTCACCTGGGTAATAATAAAATCAGTAATATTCAATCATATCTACCCATGAAATATAGAAACACTGAGCAGACAAGGATGATGTGACCAGTAAATATCCAACCAACATCCAAACCCTAAACAAATCCATCTATTCAACACCAAGTGGGGTGATTAACTCTCCACCTCCAACATGGCTGCCTGAGGGCATGTAGCATCACCTCATGTCCTCTACGGCAGGAGGAGGGGGAGGGTGGGAGGAGAGAGGAGCAGAGAGGAGGGGAGGAAGGAGGAGGGAGAGGAGGGGAGGAAGGGGGAGGGAGACGAAGGTCGACGGAGGCCGGAGACCTTGAAAGACAGAAGGCTGATGGTGGTGGAGGAGGAGGGAGGGTGATGGATGGAGGGTGGAGGGAGGCAGCGAGTCACACGGTTGGGTGGTCGAGAGCTCGATGAACTGCTACTCAAGAAAAAACGACAAAATGCCTAAGAACGAAGCAGGATCTTTACATTATGGTCACATGCCTCATTCAGCGTCCAATAACATACGTCCATGAGACGAGAGAAGAGAGAGGAGAGAGGAGAAAGGAGACAGGAGACAGGAGAGAGGAGAGAGGAGAGAAGAGAAAGGAGACAGGAGACAGGAGAGAGGAGAGAGGAGAGAGGAGAGAGGAGAGAGGAGAGAAGAGAAAGGAGGTAGGAGAGAGGAGAGAGGAGAAGGGAGCTTCAGAAGGAAGAAGAGGAGGAGGAGAGGAGAGTGGAGAGGAGAGAAGAGACTGGAACACACACACACACACACACACACACACACACACACACACACACACACACACACACACACACACACACACACACACACACACACACACACACAAGAGCAACAGGAGCAGCAGGAGCAGAAAAAGAAGGTTTCTGACAAAGTCAGAAGAGTTTTGATTATTTCAGAGAGACACACAAACAAACAAAACAGGAAGGAATTGAAGCATGTGGGACGAGGGGAAGGAGAAGGCGGCGGCGCCAAGAGGAAGGGGATGGGGAAAGGGCTGATGCGGATGAGAACAGCATTCTGTAGGAGCGGCCATCTTGTTTTGGCAGGAGCAGCCTCCCCGGTTTAGTAGTACAGTAGTACCAAGTGAGGGGAGAGGGGAGGGAGAGGAGGCACAGGTGAGTGAGGGAGGGGGGAGGAAGGAGCATGATGAACGAGTGATGACGCGGCGGGTGAAGGAGTAAAAAATCCCAGGATAACATGGGACTGAATACGTGAATGAACGAATGGCAGATGTTCAGAAGCTCACACACACGAAGGGAAAACACATGGGCAAGTGAACACACACACACACACACACACACACACACACACACACACACACACACACACACACACACACACACACAAACACACACACACACACACACACAAACACACACACACACACACACACACACACACACACACACACACACCCACCCACACCCACATGGGCAGGTGCACACACACACACACACACACACACACACACACACGGGCAGGTAAACACACGCACGCACGCAGGCACGCACACACCTGACAGTCTGGTCCCGTCAGTTACAACAACAACAGGAACCTGCATTTACGACTGTTTCTAAACCAGGAACCCGAACCGTCGTAGTCTAAGGGGAATGTTTCTGGGGAATTAGCTGGACGTACAGTGACTTAGAGTCATTAGACAGCGCGGACGTCTCTCACAGTTGTTACTGGGTCCTGCCTGTTTGCTCACATATCTGACCGACCTGTATTTACTTTAAATTATTGGGGGGGGGGTTGTACTCCACGGCGCTCGGGTTTCACTGAAACTAACGAGCAGGAACTCAAGAACCAGCAGAGATGAAAGGATAAAAGGCCCTAGGATGTTGTAACGGACACTAGAAGTACTAGAAATACTGTGGTGAAACATTTCAGGTAAAATTGAAAATCTCGAAAATCTATGAGGTTTAAAGGGAAGCGAAGTTGTGTTTTCTCTCTGCCTTTATTATAAAAAAGCCTGGGTGTAATTCAGAGTCTGTCCCTTCCTGTACATATCAGACCAAAAACATGCTATTCATTTTACTTCAAAAGACCATAGAAGAAACAACATGATATAAGTTATCTGACAGCTATAACAAGGATTAGGTGCCTCGGTTGTAGATTGAATTTCAAACCTACAACACAAAAGGGATAAAACTGCCATTTTTTCCCATCAATCTACATCAATGTCCCCTAGAGCTGAGGTGAAACCACATTTTTGAAAGCTCTCATCTACTAAAGTGTTCAGACCCTTTGTTGCGACTCCAAACTGAAGCCACTCTGGCCACTAAAACTAAACCTTTGAGCAGAACTCCAAGCTGGAAGTGTGATAAAGACCAGCCACTGCTCATCACCTGGTTAATACCGTCCCCAAGATGAAACATGGGGGTTGCAGCATCACGCTGGGGGGGGCAACTCTAGGTAGAAGTGAGGAAAGGATGAATGCAGCCAATTACAGAGAACTCCCTAAAGAGAACCTGCTCCAGAGTCCAGGTGACCTGAGACCAGGACAACGCTGGACCGGCTTACAGTTTACAGATGTTTCACGTCCCGTCTGACGGAGCCTGACAGGATCTGACAGGAGGAATCAGATAAAGTGGCCACGTCCAGGTGTGAGAAGCTTCTAGAGACTAAACCAGGAAGAGTCAAAGCTGTGACTGATGCAGAGGAGGCTTCTACAAACTAGTGGCCGAAGAGTCCGACCAATAGACTGATGAGCAAAACTAGACATTGTTTTCTGTTTAAAATTAAATCTCCAACACAGTGAAGTGCTGGGGCCTGACTACGTTCTGAATCCGCTGTGAATGTCTCTGCCTTCAGGGATGTTGGAGTGATGCTACAGGAGGTAATAAACAGCAGAAAGCACAGTGAGAACAGTATGAACTCACCACTGAGACCGAGAGATGGATTCATATTAGAACGCAGGCAATTTTCATTTTCATTTTATAAAAAGTGCACGGTTTTTTCCCCCCTAAATTTCAGGCTTTTCTATTACTCTGAATTAATTTCTCTAAGGATTTAACATTCCTCGTTAGAAAGCTTCAGCCTTTTTATACAAGGAGTCGTGATGCTCCAATTGCCCCCGTCCTCGGTTTCAGTGGTGTGTTTGAGGACAGCGGGACGTGTGGACTCGCCATTACATGAAAAGAGACAGCGAATCCAACCTTGGAGAGAGAGGGGGAGAGAGAGAGAAAGAGAGAGAGAGAGAGAGAGAGAGAGAGAGTGCGAGGCTGAAACACGACGACTCCCCGCAGGCTGAATGAATAATGGACGACCCGCAGCTGCAGAACGGCGAACACATGCAGCCTCTCAGCCACATTTAGCTCCAGTCGGGTTCAGCGGCGGCGGCATGGCCTCGTGTTCCACTTCGCTGCCAAGGCCAGGATGCTCTGAGTTAAGTTTTTAGAATCAGAGCCGAGACAATCAATCGATCAGTCGATCGACAGACAATTAACCTGCAACAGATTTTTAGTCGATGCATCACTGAAGTTGTTTTATCCTCCAAAATACCTAAAGCTCACTAGTTCCAGCTGCTCAGATGTGAATACTTTCTGTTCTCTTTGTCCTCTGTGATAATAAACTGAATATCTGTGGGTCTCTACTGTTGGTCGGACAAAACAAGGAACATGAATATGTCAATTAGATGCTGTGGGAAATTGTGAAAGGCATTTCTTATCGTTTTTTATGACTTATCAACAAATCGATCAATAAATGAAATACTTCTTATTAAAAAAAAAACAACCCAAACTGATGTTTAAACTCCTCGTCCTGTTTGACAATAGTCAGGAACCAACAAGATATTTAGGTCAATATGACAGAAGACTATGAAAACACTGAAATATTCACATTTGAGAAGCTAGAACCAGTGAATATTTAGCCATTTTTGCTTCAAAATGACTCTCAATGATCAAAATAGTTGCCCATTATCTTTCTACTGATCAACTAATCAATCAATAGTTTCAGCTTTGGTA
Organism: Istiophorus platypterus; assembly: GCA_016859345.1. NCBI lineage: Eukaryota > Metazoa > Chordata > Actinopteri > Istiophoriformes > Istiophoridae > Istiophorus > Istiophorus platypterus. Next base: position 18,533,295 of record CM029111.1, read on the forward strand.
TAAAATTCCAAAAAACTTATATAAAACCAGCAAAAATGAGCAAATTGTCACATTGGAGAGCAGGAACCACAAATGTTTGGCATTTTTCTTAATGTTCAACTTAAAAGATTAATCAGAATGTTTTCCTGTTAATTTTCTGTCAGCGGATTAATAGATTAACTAATTACTTCAGTACTTGTTAGAGAAAATTAACCTTCGCTGTCAGAAAGCTATTATATAAATGCCATTAACGCCGAAATAAATCACTTCAGGTCATATTACATCATTTATAACATAAGGGGTTTTTTTCTTCGCTAATCTCTGACAGCGTAAATGAAATTTTCAGTACTGAACAAATCTATGAGCTGGTTCAGTCACCGGTCCAGTTCAGGGCTGCGGTGAAAAACCATTCATTATCCATGACTCTGCAGATTATTTTCCCTTTTGATCAATAATTCATGTCCTGTGTAGATTTTTAAATGTCTTGTTTATCTCTCACTAACAGTCCAGAGTTTAAGGACGCTCAGTCCATTATGAAAATCCTCACATTCGAGAGGCTGGAACCAGAAAATGTTTTGTGTTTATGCCTTAAAAAATCAACTAAAATTAACATTTTCTTATCAAAATAGTTGCAGGTTGATTTTCTGGATCTTCTAATCAATTTAAATCGACTATTTGTTGCAGACTTAGTCTGATTCTATTTAGTCTCTTCTCCGGTTTACAGTAGAGACCAGTTCAGAACCGGGACCCCCCCCCCCAACCCCGGAAAGGTCCTCAGCTGCTCAGAGGTCAAACCTCGGGCAGCTTCTTCTTCCGGACGTCCCAGGTCCCGGAACCAGAACTAAGACCAGGTTCGCAGACCGCGGATGGTTCAGTCCCTTCAGGGGTCTCTGTGCCCCGATGGTTCGGACTGATCCAGCAGCAGGTGAACCAGCGGACTAAAGTCCACAGGATCAGGTGACACCAGTGAAAGCCTGGGACTGCACGGTGTGAATGGGATGGGGGGGGTGATGGAGGGGTGAAGGGGGGGGGGGTCTCAGCACTCACTTGTGTTTGGCGAACTCGTCCTGCAGCAGGGCCACGTAGTTGGCCGGGATCAGCCCGGACTCCAGGGACCCGGTCACCTTCTTGGCCAACACGTACTCCCCGCGCTTCTCGATCACCGACAGCTTGTCCCCCTCCCTCACCGTCAGCTCGTCGTCGCTGCGGGCCACGAAGTCGAAGAGCGCCGCGTACAGCTGCACCGGCCGCCGCTTGGGCGACGGGACGCGGACGTCGCCGGACACGGTGCGGATCTCCGCCGCCTGCGCCGCCGGGTTGGCGATGACATGGTTGTGGTTGGGGACGCTCGGGTAGCGGAAGTCGGGCCATATCCAGTTCCAGAGCCGGTTCAAGCAGGGCATACACGAGCGGCAGCAGCTCTCCATCCCGGGACATGAAGGAGCGGGTCTAATCCGGGCTTCTATTTATTAAAACGCGGATCAGTGAGACGCCGAAAAGCGCCGTTCGCAGGTTCCAGCCAGCGGCCGCTCGGTCCTCCGGGGCGCCTCTCCTCCCCCGGCTGGGAGCATAATGCCCCGCCGGCAGTAGTTGGGTAGATTAGCCGGAGGAACCGGTTTTTTTCCAGTCGAGATCGCGGGTCTCGGCTCCGCGCCCGCGGTGCGCACGGCGGCTACGGGAATGCGGAAACGGGCGCGGAGGCCATCCAGGTCGGATCGGCTCCCTTCGAGGTTCCCTCGGCGGCGGACGCCCCGGCAGCGTGAGAGCAGGGGTCCCCGGAAAACGCCGCCCTCCCCGGCTCTGCCACGGGGGAGGAGACGCGGACGCTCGGGTGTGAGGAAGCGGAGGAAGAGGAGGAGGAGGTGAAGGTGAGGCAGCGGCTCGGTGCGTAAAAAGTTTGGGTTTGGCGCTCGGCACGTCGCCCTGCTGCTCACACACCTGCGCACTGAGGGACGGCGATGTGTGTGTGTGTGTGTGTGTGAGAGAGAGAGAGAGAGAGAGAGAGGGCGAAAGAGAGAGGAGAGAGAGGGAGAGCGAGAGAGACAGAGAGAGAGAGAGAGAGAGGGCGAAAGAGAGAGAAGGAGAGAGCGAGGTTTAATAAAAATGAGGGTGTGTGTGTGTAAGAGAAACACAGCGAGAGAGAGAGAGAGAGAGTGCGGGAGAGAGAGTGAGGTTTAATAAAAATGAGGGTGTGTGTGTGTGTGTGTAAGAGAAACAGAGCGAGAGAGAGAGAGGGCGAAAGAGAGAGGGAGAGAGGGAGAGCGAGAGGAAAGAGAGAGGAGAGAGAGAGAGAGAGAGAGGGCGAAAGAGAGAGGAGAGAGAGGGAGAGCGAGAGAGACAGAGAGAGAGAGAGAGAGAGAGGGCGAAAGAGAGAGGGAGAGCGAGGTTTAATAACAATGAGTGTGTGTGTGTGTGTGAGAGAGAGAGAGAGAGAGGGCGAAAGAGAGAGGAGAGAGAGGGAGAGCGAGAGAGACAGAGAGAGAGAGAGAGAGAGAGAGAGGGCGAAAGAGAAAGAAGGAGAGAGCGAGGTTTAATAACAATGAGGGTGTGTGTGTGTAAGAGAAACAGAGCGAGAGAGAGAGAGGGAGAGAGGTTTAACAACATGAGGGTGTGTGTGTGTACGTTCCTGGATCCCGGACATTTTGGCTGAGTAAATGACGGAGTGTGTGTTTGATGAACAGCCAGTTTGTCATGTTATTCTCTCCTGGCCTTATTATTTTCATGCATTTTTGATTATTTAATGATGATAAAACGTTTTTTAATCACTTTAAAAGTTTTAATCCCGAGTTTCTTCTTGTCCTGAGAGAAAATCCAGCTCGGCCTCTGAGAAACTGGAGTTTTTGGACCTTTTATAGCCACAGCCACAGGATAAAAGCACCTGCAGATAAATCAGTAATGGTTCTTAGTTCCAGTCCAGGTCTGTTAAATAAATAAAAGTCTATGTCTAGGATCCATAAAACCACACACTGCATCTCTGCAGATGTCTGAGCTGCTGTTGAGGTTTTACACATGTTGAGAAGATTCATCTCCTCTTCCTCTGGGTTCCCTTTTTTAAAAATTATTATTAATAGACTGTGGAGTCTGGTGACTGCAGCCTCCGTGTTTTTCACTCCTGCATCAGTTCTGCATCATTACTGCAGGAAAGAGGAAAAAAAGAGAGACTACAGCAGCTCACCTGGGAGTAAAGACTCCCCCTGGATGAACTGAACTGAGGCTCATGTTCATGATGCAGCAGTGAAACTTGAAAGTGGATTTTCCCTCTTGGAGCTGATGTTGGCACAAAAAAAAAGGTGCTTGAGCCTGTGAAATGTCAGTTTCAAGTGATGATGCTGTTTCAGAAGAGTGTGAATGAATTATGACCAGCATTCAAATAAGGCTTCGTTTATCATGGACATGCATCAGGCTACAGCTTCATGCGACGAGGCCTCGATGTGGCACAGGCACAGACTTATGCAGTAACCGGGCAGAACAGCTGAGCGTTACCACCACGAGGTTGCCGGATCACACAAGAACCGAGACCCACGGCTTTTCCTTTTGATCCGAGCAGGAACGTTCAAAGACTAAGATAAAAAAGGAAAAAATAAGAAAAAAGGAAAGAAGTCTCAATCCGACATGAAAAGCTTCTCAGTTTGAGCTCTAATCTTAATCTGGCGCTTTGGAACAGCGGCAGAAATGCTTGAGTTTCCCTCCCATTGTACCGGGTGACTGCGAGCCAGTTTCACATCACAGGCCCCGAGTTCTGAAGAAATGCCGCGACCTGGAGGCTTGGTCGCCGCCAGGGATGGAACCGAGGTTCTCTGAAGCACCGAGATTGAGAAAAAAGTGAAAAAATGAGGGGAGAAAGGAAGGAAGGAAGGAAGGAGGGAGGGAGGGAGGGAGGGAGGGAGGGAGGGCTGAGAAGGAGAAAGCTTTGAATATTCACAACTAGAAAAAAATAATGCTTAAAGAAGTGGAGCTGGAGTCTTCTGACGGTGGGGAAGAAGAATTCAGACACTTAGATTCAGTAAAAGTTACAAAAATTAAAAAATCCCCAGTTAATAGTTACAGTCACGAATTAAAAATCTCACTTAAATACAGACGCATTATCAAAAAAGATTATATATAAAAAGAATAATAAACAAACAAATAAATAGTAAAACGTCTCCTGTGATATTGATGCTTCAGCAGCATTTTATGGTGGGAGCTGCTTTTAACTACTTTATAGAGAGGGAGATTGTTTAGTCCACTGGTTCCAAACCTGGGGGTTGGGGCCCTCTAGAGGGTCACCAGATAAATTTGAGGGGACGCAAGATGATTCATGGGAGACGAAAGAAGAAAAAAGTTTCTGATTCTACAGATCAGACTTTTCTCTCTTTCTCTAGAATACTACATTATTTCTCCAGTGGAACAGCTACAACTAGAGAGGACTTTTTTCTGATTGGGGGGGGGGGTCACAAGCCAAAAAGGCTTGAAACCACTGCTTTATTTTGAAATAATGAAATGTATTTTATGTTTAAAGTACAATAGTTCCTTTTTAAATGTAGCAGACTAGACGTAGAAGGCGACAGAAAATGATAATGCATGAGTAAAGTACCTCAACATGAGTGGACGTACTCAGTTACATTCTACCAGGCCTCCTGAAATCCCCAGTCGAGTCTTTTCTTCATCAGATCAGCATAGAAACGACCAAGAAGACAAGAGCGATGCTGTGTTTGATAGATAGCACACTGTTTTATTAGTATATTTAGCTTTGTGACGTACAGCTCGGGAGAAAAAAACAGAAGAAACCCAGAAAACAAACAAAACTAAATGGTCACAATTCTTTTTTTTTCTTTTTTTTCCAAGTCCAGAAACATTTCAGCCTTTAGCAGTGACATCACACGAAGGAAAAGCTCAGTTCTTGTCTTTTATTTTTTTCGATCATTGGTTTTCTTTTGTCATGGACCAGAGTGATATGTTCTTGTTTGTTTCAGGCTAAACTAAACACACGCCCCATACCGCTCAACAAACAGAAAAAAACAATAATTATAACGCTAGATTTTTATTTTTTCACGTCTTTTTTTTTTTTTTTTACCTCAATCATTTAAGATGCTTCACATATATTATCAACACTTTTTTTTCTAAAGAATCAAAAATAATTAGCCACAGGTAACTGGAAAAAAAGGTTTACATTGTTATATATAATAATAATAATAATAATAAACACAATAAATATAAAAAGAATTTTTGATATAATTTATATGGTATCAAAGACAGAGGGAAATGGGCCTTTCAGTTAGACGTGTTTTTCTTTTTTTACAAAAGTGGTGTCCATTTTTTTTTTCCTGAGGTTGAGTTTTGTCATCTGCAGTTTAAAATTTTGCTAAATATACTAATAGACTAAGAGACCCGACAGGCCGGGTCCATCATGGCTTATCATTCGCTGAGGAATCAATCTCCACCGGGTCGTGGTCATACCAGTGGGAGGTCGTCGAGGCCCCACTGTGATTTTGTGTGCTGTGGAGTCAGCCGAGAGGTCAAAGGTCAGTGTCCCCCTCCCCTCCCCCCACTCCCCCTGCCCCCCAGGAGCCAAACAAACACACAACTTGACCCCCTCCTTCCAAAACAATCGGTTTCGTAGGGCCGCCGCTTTTGTTTCTTTAAACTTCAGCCGTGGCGACGCTTTCTTCATCGAGAACGTAAAATTAAACCTTTTTTCCACGGTTAGATTGACGCAAGCCAGTTGTTAGCACGTTAGCTTTCCTCCAGTGACACACGGCTGCACATTAGCATTTCAATGCTAACCAGACGCTAACAACGCCTTTTTCTGAGAGGATGCAGGATTAAATGAAACCAAAATATCTAAAGGTGAAGAAACGTGACTGACTGAAATCCAAAATGTCAACATGTCCCCTCATGCTTACGTGTGAATCGGTGATAATCGTATTCAGACGCAGTCCCATTTCCCTTCAGTGTGTAAAGAAGGAGGCAGATTCATCGAAAACAGGAATGAGGGGAAAAGAGAAAGGTGTTGGGGTGGGGGGGTGGGGGGTGGGTGAGAGGAAACGAAACAGAAAACAAAACAAAACAAAATAAAAAGGCAAAAACCAGAAAGAATCGCAAAAATCTGTACATGTAAACATCACACTTCCACTGAGTCAAATCATGAGGAGAATACAGGTTTTTTTTTTCTTTTCTAAAGAATCAAAAATAATTAGCCACAGGTAACTGGAAAAAAAGGTTTACATTGTTATATATAATAATAATAATAATAAACACAATAAATATAAAAAGAATTTTTGATATAATTTATATGGTATCAAAGACAGAGGGAAATGGGCCTTTCAGTTAGACGTGTTTTTCTTTTTTTACAAAAGTGGTGTCCATTTTTTTTTTCCTGAGGTTGAGTTTTGTCATCTGCAGTTTAAAATTTTGCTAAATATACTAATAGACTAAGAGACCCGACAGGCCGGGTCCATCATGGCTTATCATTCGCTGAGGAATCAATCTCCACCGGGTCGTGGTCATACCAGTGGGAGGTCGTCGAGGCCCCACTGTGATTTTGTGTGCTGTGGAGTCAGCCGAGAGGTCAAAGGTCAGTGTCCCCCTCCCCTCCCCCCACTCCCCCTGCCCCCCAGGAGCCAAACAAACACACAACTTGACCCCCTCCTTCCAAAACAATCGGTTTCGTACAGGGCCGCCTCGCTTTTTGTTTCTTTAAACTTCAGCCGTGCGACGTTTCTTCATCGAGAACGAAAATTAAACCTTTTTTCCACGGTTAGATTGACGCAAGCTAGCTGTTAGCACGTTAGCTTTCCTCCAGTGACACACGGCTGCACATTAGCATTTCAATGCTAACCAGACGCTAACAACGCCTTTTTCTGAGAGGATGCAGGATTAAATGAAACCAAAATATCTAAAGGTGAAGAAACGTGACTGACTGAAATCCAAAATGTCAACATGTCCCCTCATGCTTACGTGTGAATCGGTGATAATCGTATTCAGACGCAGTCCCATTTCCCTTCAGTGTGTAAAGAAGGAGGCAGATTCATCGAAAACAGGAATGAGGGGAAAAGAGAAAGGTGTTGGGGTGGGGGGGTGGGGGGTGGGTGAGAGGAAACGAAACAGAAAACAAAACAAAACAAAATAAAAAGGCAAAAACCAGAAAGAATCGCAAAAATCTGTACATGTAAACATCACACTTCCACTGAGTCAAATCATGAGGAGAATACAGGTTTTTTTTTTCTTTTCTAATCGGTTTTACAGTCGGTACAAAGCCGCCGCCGCAGGAAACCAAGACAATCAAGAGTCTGGTACAAAGTCAGGTGAAGACGGAAAAAGAGACAGAGAAGGACTCGGACATCGCTAAACGTTAGAGGAGAAGGAATCTAAAGCACCACGGAAAAGGAACGAAATATCAAAAAGAAACGGTAGAACAGAACAGCTCAGGAAGCCTTTCTGTTTTCTGATTTGACAGTAGTAGCTGTACACTGTGCCCTGATAGAAAAATAATATCACTAATAAAAACAAAACCTTTTTTCTATATATATATGTGTGTGTGTGTGTGTGTGTGTGGTGTGTGTGTGTGTGTGTGTGTGTGTGTGTTGACATCCGTGTTTGGAATGTGCAGTATAGGCAAACAGAGTGAAACTGTTGGAATATTGTACAAAATATCTTCTCTAAAAAAAAAACAAAACACTTCTCTCGCACTAAAAAAAATATATAAAATAATAATAATATTAAGAAGAATCCAAACATTGATAATCGATGATAATTATAATCATGTAATAGTAAAAAATAGAAATCAGATAGAAATGTGTCGTTTGCCATTTGTTGGGCAGGTAGAGATGTTAATGAGGAGGAAGAGGAGTAGGAGGAGGAGGAGGAGGAGGAAGAGGAGGAGTTTTGGAGGATGAACGCTCTGATTATGGCTGAAAAACACTCAGATTATTCTCGGAAAATCAAACAGTGAGCAAATTACACCTTTCTAAAGATTGTCATTTGCCTATTTTTTTTTCTCTTTTATAAAGTTGTTGTTGGTTTTGTTTTTTTGTTTTTTTTCCTGTGATGCTGTTCTGTAGCCGTCCGGCTTCCAAGCAAACTGACCTGGGCTCAGAAACACGCGTAGAAAAAACCTTAAGAACATCTTTTTACTGAGGTCGTCAGAGGACGCCATCGCAGAGGAACCGATGGGATCGGCCCAAACGTCCAGAAACCAGAGGAAAGAACAAAACAAAACACATTTCAAAGAACCAGAAACAAGAATCGAGCTCAGATGAAGAAGAGGAGGGGGGGGCTTCAATAGGAGCCTCTTCACCACTCACAGAGCATCTTAAACTGCTCTGTTTCATTCTCAAAAACCATAAGTGAATAAAACTAGTCCCCCCAGTGGTTGAAGCTCATTAAAACAAAACTCAACAGCTTCTAGACTCATTTTAGGCCCTAAAATCTCTCGACTGTCAGAGAAAAGACAGGCGGGGGGGGTGGTTAATCCTGTTAAATGTTGCTGGTGCATAAATATTTCGACTCCCACTGTGGCACTGTTCATTTTTTTTATAGGTTAAATTTTGATTTGATACTTCATTTGAAGGTAGATTTAGAAATTGTATGGCTGTAGATCTGATGGTAGGATTTTCCTTCATTTCTTAAAAATGTATTTTGGAGGTTCAAAGATTTTTTTTAATCGCACAGTTGCAGCAGGGTTTTTGTTTTTTCCTGTGATGCTGTTCTGTAGCCGTCTGCTTCCAAGCAAACTGACCTGGGCTCAGAAACACGCCAGAGAAAAACCTTAAGAACATCTTTTTACTGAGGTCGCCAGAGGACGCCATCGCAGAGAAATTTATGGGATCGGCCCAAACGTCCAGAAACCAGAGGAAAGAACAAAACAAAACACATTTCAAAGAACCAGAAACAAGAATCGAGCTCAGATGAAGAAGAGGAGGGGGGGGCTTCAATAGGAGCCTCTTCACCACTCACAGAGCATCTTAAACTGCTCTGTTTCATTCTCAAAAACCATAAGTGAATAAAACTAGTCCCCCCAGTGGTTGAAGCTCATTAAAACAAAACTCAACAGCTTCTAGACTCATTTTAGGCCCTAAAATCTCTCGACTGTCAGAGAAAAGACAGGCGGGGGGGGGGGGTTAATCCTGTTAAATGTTGCTGGTGCATAAATATTTCGACTCCCACTGTGGCACTGTTCATTTTTTTTATAGGTTAAATTTTGATTTGATACTTCATTTGAAGGTAGATTTAGAAATTGTATGGCTGTAGATCTGATGGTAGGATTTTCCTTCATTTCTTAAAAATGTATTTTTGGAGGTTCAAAGATTTTTTTTTTTAATCGCACAGTTGCAGCAGGGTTTTTTGTTTTTTTCCTGTGATGCTGTTCTGTAGCCGTCTGCTTCCAAGCAAACTGACCTGGGCTCAGAAACACGCCAGAGAAAAACCTTAAGAACATCTTTTTTACTGAGGTCGCCAGAGGACGCCATCGCAGAGAAATTTATGGGATCGGCCCAAACGTCCAGAAACCAGAGGAAAGAACAAAACAAAACACATTTCAAAGAACCAGAAACAAGAATCGAGCTCAGATGAAGAAGAGGAGGGGGGGGCTTCAATAGGAGCCTCTTCACCACTCACAGAGCATCTTAAACTGCTCTGTTTCATTCTCAAAAACCATAAGTGAATAAAACTAGTCCCCCCAGTGGTTGAAGCTCATTAAAACAAAACTCAACAGCTTCTAGACTCATTTTAGGCCCTAAAATCTCTCGACTGTCAGAGAAAAGACAGGCGGGGGGTTAATCCTGTTAAATGTTGCACAGGTGCATAAGCTATTTCGACTCCCACTGTGGCACTGTCTATTTTTTATAGGTTAAATTTTGATTTGGATACTTCATTTGAAGGTATATTTAGAAAATTGTAACCATGGCTGTAGATCTGATGGTAGGATTTTCCTTCATTTCTTAAAAATGTATTTTTGGAGGTTCAAAGATTTTTTTTTTTAATCGCACAGTTGCAGCAGGGTTTTTTGTTTTTTTCCCCAGTCATTCCTGACGGAGGTAAAACGAACAGTCCGCTTCTGGTCCCGGGTCTGCTTCGGCTTAGGACCCGAGTCCCCGGAACCCGATGTGAGCCGACCCGGATTTCTCGGATCAACTGCAACGGCTTGGCTAAAGCCTGAAAACCACTCGCTCCTTGCTTTGTTCTGAGGGACGTTACACACACACTACGAGCACTTCAGCATCACATCACCTGCTCAGACAGAAACAAACTGCTCACAACATCTGCTCTGCTGATGGATGCAGGATTCATTTACAATTTACATTTTTTTGGGGGGGCGGTTTCCTGCAGGTTTCCCTATTGCCAGACTTCATATTAATTTTATCTGTATTTACTGGTTTGAAAACTCTTGGATACACAACTGCCTTCAGATGAAGAGGTTTTTTTTGCATTTGCCTTAATGGTGGAAAACACAGGATCCTTGATTATGACACTGATCAGTTCTCATTATCAGTCGGTTTATGTGATCTAGGTCCCTCAGACGGAGCAAAAGAAAAAAACACAAAAACAAGTGGATCAGTCGCATTGAGAAGATCGTTCAAAGTCTCCTCTCGAAAGAATTCGGGCCGAACGGAGTAGGTCCGGACCCGACCGGGTCTCTCCGATGCCGAAGAACCAGGCGGACTCGTTAAATCTATTGGCAGTGTCTGAGAGCACAGTTCGGATCAGACAGGAGAGGAGGAGGACGGGGTGCTGGTGTCGTTAAGGTCATCGATGTTTGGGTCTGGGAAGGTAAAATCGTCCCACGCTCAAATAAAATGAAAATACTGACCCCCCCCCCCCCGATGATTAAAATCACAAAAAATTATGGAGAAATTAAGAAGAAAAATTGATTGTACCTCTGAGGGTCTCACAGGATTAGATTACATTTTTATGAATTAATTTTCCTCTTTTAAAGGGCTGAGATCTCAAATCTTTGAGGTAAA
>CM029111.1:18549213-18681713 GCA_016859345.1 Istiophorus platypterus
ATAATGATAATAATAATAATGGCCATCTCAGAGTTCAACAGACAAACACAGAAAGACAGAGCAGTCCTCCTCTTCCTCTGAAACCTGGACTGGGCCAGGGAGGAAGAGGAGGATGTTTAGGTCCATGAAGAAGAGGTGTAGAGTAGGTCCAACGGAGAGAAGAAGAAGAAGAAGGGGAAGGAGAAGGAAGAAGGGAGGGAGGGGGGGGGTCATTAAACAGAATGATGCTGAGGTTTTCATTGGCGTTGCGTCTAGAATTTGTAAAAAATAACCCACAAAAACAAAAAGTAGAAGCAGGAGGTAAAACTACCACCAGTGATCGACATGTAACTCCCCCTTCATTAGATAAATACCCCTCCCCTTTCTCTCTCTACACACACACACACACACAAACACACACACACACACACACACACACACACACTCACCCTCACCTCCCCGGAGAATTACCCTCCTGTCGACTTCAGCTCCGGATTTCTTCTCAAGTTTTTTTTTGTTTGTTTTTCTTTTAAAGATGAACCGATTATATACAGCAGCACACGAAAGAAAAAACCCGCACGGATGAAAGGAAAGAGTTTTAAAGACATCAGCGTCCGGAAAAAAAGTTCACGACGTCAGTTCTGGAGACGCTCCGTCGTTTCTTTTCTCTTTTCTCTGACGTTTCAGGGTTTCCTGTTTGATTCTCCGCCCAAAATATATAGAGAAACCTTGAAGACATCAGGTGGTAAAAGTAGAAGAAAACTGGCTTCTGGTGGGAATGTTACCATTCACTTGCAGAATGTGTGTGTGTGTGTGTGTGTGTGTGTGTGTGTGTGTGGGTAACTGAAAAATGGAATTGGCAGGTCTGATTTGAGGTATTTCCTGGTGGTCAACATGGCGTCTTGGATGCATAAGTAGCAAGTTGCTCCCTGGGTAAAAAGGGGGGTGAGGATTAAGGGGGGTGGGGGGGTTCAGGTGAGGGGAAAGTGCTATAGGACACAGAGAGAGCTTATATACAAGCGAACACAGAAAAAGTTTCTCTCCTTCCTCCCTTCTTTTTTTTTGAAACCAAAGAAACGACGGCACCCGGTCTCTTTTTCCGTTTTCCGTCCGTTCGCCCCTCCGGTCTTTTTCCGTGTTTAGTGCCATCTTTGAGGATAAGTCGAACCGCTTTTCTTTTCTTTCAGTCACTTGGGAAGAAAAAAAACAAAAAAGATAAACCACTCACTGGATTCACAAAATTAAATCTATCAAATCAAAAATCGCTCCTCATTTAGCTTCAGTAGTAATAACTCAGGGAGTCGTTATTCGTTATTTATCACTTTTTCTTTTTTTTTTTAATAATTGTGATCGTAAGACAGCGTTGGCCGCGGCACCGTCAATCGGACTCCCAAAAACGTTCCCACCCAAAAGGGCCCAGAGTCCTTTCATTTTTTTCAACTCTCTGAAACCACAGCAGCAGGAGTCTTCTTCACTCCACTCCTCCTGCGCTCCCTCTTTTCTCCTCCTCCTCCTCCTCCTCCTCTCTTCGTCTCCTCCACGCTCCTTCGCTCGGAGGGCGGTGCTGATTGTGAGGTGCTTCGAGAGAGAGGACGGGAGGAGAGTCCTCCGGAGTCCAAGTGCTCTGTTTTTTTTTACCCTCCTCGGGGCCGAATAGGTGAACTGAGATCGTGGGTGCGGATTGTTTTGGGAATGCCCCCCCCCCTCCCCCAGCCATAGCTTTTGTCCCTGTTCCCCCACTTATTCTCCAAAAACTAAAAAGTGGCCACAGTTTTCCAGAGAGAAGGCGGATGAGGAGAAAAAAAACGAAACCCTCCACTGGAGGAGGGAAGAGGGAAAAACGAGAGGAGGTCTGGTGTTCGGCGTCGATAAGGAGAGACGGTGGGAGGCGGACAGACACAAAGAAATGGGGGAAGTGTGTGTGTGTGTGTGTGTGTGTGTGTGTGTGTGTGTGTGTGTGTGTGTGTGTGTGTGTGTGTGTGTATGTGTGCGTGTGTGCGTGCGCCCCCCCTTCCCCGAAAATCAGTTCTGCTGCAGGATGAGGTTCTCCAGCTCGTCCGCCGAACGGAGCAGGAAGGCGGCCGACTCCCGGTAGCCGGCGATCAGCTGACGCACGGCCGTGATTTCCGGCTGGCTGAGCTGGGTGGACGCCCCGCCCCCTCCGCCGCCCCCGCTGCCCCGCCCGCCCAGGCTGTTGGCGGTGGCGGTGGAGGAGGAGGAGTTACTGATGTTGGCGGAGGAGAGAGACTTCATGCTGAGGTCTGTGGGACCTGGAGACGAAGGGGGAAGGACGAACGAGGTAGTGATGAAGGATGGAAAGAGGAGGAGAGAGAAAAATTTCAGTCAGCTCAAAATGACAGAGGACTGCTGGGAAATCATCATCGTTTTTCCCACAATAAACTTTGTACTTGTGTGACAAGTAAATCAATCATGTGGCGACAATAAAAACTCTGTCCGTTTCCTCGGTCACAAGAAAAAAGAACCTCATAAGCTCCATCTTATGACAACGGCGAGCTTTAAGCTTTGTTATAGCGAAGCTTCCGAGCCGCCACACGCCCACCTGCCACGTTTGGCGGCTTGGCGGATGAAAGGAGACGTCGAGAGCCACGACCGGTCGAGAACAGCGTGGAGCGAGTTGTGGAGAGACTCAGTAATGTGTCTCCGTTTCAGTACAACACACATCCAACGGCCAATCTACGATTCCAGAGGAAAAGCTAAAACTCCCATTGACTCGGTGTCCAATTCAGGGATTAGACAAGACTTGACTTTATCACACATTAAAGAAACTGAACACGGAGACTTTGGGGGAGTAAGTTTAAGCCTGACAGCTTTCTAGTAATACACTGACTTTTATCTGTAATTCAAAACCTAAACTGTGAGAAACGTGGAGGCCACTGATAATCTTCTGCATCAGGTGGAAATCTGGGACACTGATCATTAACCGTCCTTAAGTGCCGGCTGGACTCTGATCGGAGTCGTCTGATAAACGGCTCCAGGTCGTAAACCTTTCGAAACAGAATCTTGACGCCCCCTGTAAATCGCACTCGGCCGACCTCCCGTGCTCGACCTTCTCGTCTCTGTTGCCGTGATGCGGGAGTGTAAGTACAGGACCCTCTGACATCACCGCGTCTACAGGTGTGACACAGTCCGACCACGCCCATCGGTGCTTTTTAGTGGGTCAGAGGCAAAACAGGCTTGAAATGACAGACGATGACTGTGATTTATGATGAATATTTATGGCATAAACTACTGATGGGAATAATAGATGAAATAATGAATAAACTATTATTTGGAAAATAGATTAAATAATAGATGAAATAATAGATAAACTATAAACAGAAAAAAATAGATGAATTATTAGATAAACTATTAATGGAATATTAGATGAAATAATAGATAAACTATTAATGGAATAATAGATAAACTATTAATGGGAAAAATGGATGAAATAATCATTTTTGAAAGGCATTTCTTTTAATCTTTTTTAATCCAACGCAGGTTTGCTGAACGTGTCTGTAGAATTGTTACCGTCGTTCTCCACATTCGAACTATTATCCTCTTATCAAACGAGGATTTTTGTCTTGAATCTGAAGGAGGCAGCGTCACTAAAGAGAATCTTTGTAAAGGGATGAAATCGCGGCTGAGGTCGGTGCCGTGAGGGCGAGTGTTTGCTGTCGGACACTGCCCCCTGCTGTCGCCTCTCACTGCTTTCATTCCCTCATTCATCCCCACATCATCTGTCCTTTTCATCTTTCCCTCCTCTTTTCCCTCTCTCCTCTTTCACTTTTCTCTCCCTCTCTCTAACCTCCAGTTTCCTCTCTTTTTCATCCGCTCACTATCTGATCTTGTCCATCTCATCAGCCCCCCCCCCGCCACTCTCACCGTTGCTCTGAGTGGCGGCGCCGGTCGTCAGGGAGACAGGGTGCTGCATGGCGGCGCCCAGGCCCGGGTACCCGCGGTAACCGTAGCTGAGGCCGGCCCCGTTGATGTAGAGCTGGGTGTCCTGGGAGGAGAAGGCCGAGGCGGCCAGGGAGTAGGCGGAGTGGGCGAGAGACGCCGGCTCCCTCAGACCGACGCCGCCGCTGGGTGGCTTCTCCAGGGAGATCTGCTCATCCTGGCGGACGAAACAGGAAGTGAGGGGTATTCTTACAGGAAGCCGGGGGGAAGGGAGTGTCTATCAGTATTAATGAACCAGTCATACTAAAACCATCATAGAGGAAGAATAGATTTGGGGTTTTATGGATACGTTAGGACACAGACTTACGTGATAGGCTTCCAGGCGCATCCTCTTTGCGGCGTTGCGTGATTCGCTCTCGCAGGCGGCAGCCAGGATGTTCTCAGCCATGGCCGAGGTGAGGTGAGGCGGAGTGGGACGGGTCTGCAGACGACAGTGTCACGGGAATAAACCTCCTGTCTGATTTATCCGCACGTGGCTTCTGATATTCTGGATTTACACCAAAAGTTTCAGAACACCTCCATTTTTCCCAGTTGTTACCGTAATTTACACAGTGTGACATCTCAGTGTTTCTAATAATAAAACAAAGAATTTTTTAAAAAGTAAAGAATCACGGAATCTAAATGTTTGACGCCTTCAGCAGCCGAACATATTTGTGTCTTTCTTTCTACAGTGGAAATCAGATATTGCTCAGAAAGTTGGTACCAACACTGTTGCAGAAGTTTCCTATCAACGTGTTGCACCTGCAGGTTGTTTAGTTCATCACAGACCAGGTCCATGAGGTTCAGGTCTGGAGACTGTGCCGGTCTTCCATCATGTGGAGCCACCGTCCAGTTCTGTTCTTCTAATGTTCTGGGTCATTGTCTCTCTGCAGGATTTTTCAGTTTTTCGTGACCTCTGACCTAACTTCTTTTTTTTACCTTGGGGTGTTTACCTCTGACCTTTGTCCCATTTAAGGTTTTCCACTGGACTTGAGCTGCTGAAATCTCAGTAAAAACTGGAAATAAATGGGGGGGGGGCTCTAAAACTTTTGACAGGTGTTGTGAAATGAGAAGGTGCAGTGAATACACCTCAGGTAATCAGTCACTTACTGACTCTATTAGACAGAAAACTTTTCAGTGGGAGACACACAAACATCATTAGGAAGAAAAAAACTGGACAAAAAAACCCAATAAAAAACACCAGTTTCCAATTTGAATTCTTAACAACAATAAGATTTACTTTCAGCTGAGCCGAGCACTTTTCCCTCTAAAACGATAAGTCCTGTTAAGCTTCCCAGACTCTGTGCCAAGTCTGGAGGTAATGACCAAGCTAATGAGCTTCAACTTTTATTCCGTTTTTAATTCTGATGTGCTCGCTACACTGACAACCACTCTCCAGTTATTACCGGCGCGTATGCTGCGGTCGCCGCAACGTAAAGACGGAGCATCCCGAGGGAAACTTTCACTGCCATTATGCAGAGCGACGCAAATTGTGTTTGAAGGCAAAACCGGGCTGATTATGGCGTAAACCCTCCCCGACGCGCCAGCACCGTCCATCAACACTGCAGTGTGACGTGCTGGCGCCGCCAGGGGCCAGCGGAGACACCACCGCCACCGGGGGGCCGACAGCGTGAGGGTCATTGCTGTAATCTGTCGTCTTTTTTTTTTTTTACCACTGGTACAGTTTGAGGCAGTTTCGGGACCAGACACGCGGGACCGGACACGCACCCGAGCTGAGACGCGCAGTCGCCCATGTAGGAACGCCACCGCCGCCACCACTGCCATCATCTTCGTTCGCTCTAATATCAAGAAACTCTGAACCGCGTCTCATCTGCGAACCGAGGTGAGCTCACCAGGACGTGCTGTTTCTATGGCTACGACCGATTTTATCACCTTTTCACCAAAGACAATGGCTTGTCTGTTGCTCTTGAGAGCCGCAGATTATTCTGTTCGATAAAACTCTATAGACAAGACATAAATACGACAAATCCATTTAAATTCATTGTTCAATGTTTTTTGTTTTTTTTAAATTAGTTGTTTTGACAAAATAGATTATAAAAACCTTTTAATCTACAACTGACTGGGGGGGAAATGACGTTGGTTTAAGATAATCATGATTTTTGGAGAATAACTAAATTCTTTACCAAAACTTTACCAGGATGAATATTACAAAATTTCCAGTGGGTCGGATTTCTGACCTCTGAACAGGACAGTTAGTGGAGAATAAATGAAAAATAAATATCAACAATCTACTTTGAATCTTTTATAACTGTATTTTTTTTTTTTTTTTTTTTTACACAGGTGGTTTGTGGCCATATAGGATCAAATATGTAAAACATACCAAACATAGTGTTTGGACTTGGATTTAAAGACAAACATGACATCATCTGTTTTCCGGTTTATTTTGTTTATTTCTTCTGGTTCTGAACCCATGTTTTTTTCCTGTGTGTTTGTCTGTGTGTGTGAAAACGCTTAAAGTTCTCTGGTGTGTGTGTGTGTGTGTTTTTCCCCAGTTTAATTAAAAAAAGAAAACAAAAGAAAGCAAAACAAAAAAAAAACGCTTAAGCCTGGTCACACACACACACACACACCATGAGGAGACAAGGGAGGACGGTTTCTAGCTTCTCCGATTCCCACTGGAGTCGACTGACTGACATGAAAGAAGCAAGGCCAGAGGTGCATTGTGGGAATTACTGGCTCTGGATCAATACAACCGCCTGGGTCAAATACCCATTGTGTAAACTGTACAATGGAACAATGCAACAGAAAGCACGATAGGAGAAAAGGCCTCCCACAGACCTAAACGGCCTCAACAGGCTGGAAAAAGTTTATTCAATATGATTTTATCCGTTTCCTAATTCGTTCCAACCACGTAAATAATAACTGACCCAAAAATCTAATCATCATATCACATCATATCTGTTCACTGTTTGAATTACAGACACAAATACTGATGCTGTCTCTGCTTTTACTCGTTATTTTCACTATTAATCCTTCAGCTAACTGAGCTGAAACAGTCAATTATCGACTGACAATTAACTTGCAGCTATTTTGATCATTAGTTTACTGTTTCAGTCATTTCTCAAGGAAAATCGGGAGAAGTTTTTCTGGTTCCAACTTCTCAAGCTTGAGGAGTTGCTGATTTTTTTTTTCTGCTTCAGATGATTGTGAACTGAATATCTTTAGATTCTGGACCAGCATTCAAACAAAACATGAAACATTTGGGAAATTTAACAACCTTTTCCTGCGTTTTTTTCCCCCTGACATTTAATGGAAAAAACACTAATTAATTAATAACTAATTATTGATTTTTGATTATTTTACTTAGTTATTTCAATAACAGAAAACTTTTGAGATAACTGTCAAGATATCCCGTTTAAGCACACAACCCGCCGACAGCGGACAGGTACGGTACCTCCATGCCATTCTTCTTCATGCGTCGGCAGGATTTGAGGTAGGTGCGGATGCGCTTGCGGGCGCGCTCCTGGAATTCTGGGAACTGTCTGCTGCAGGACTCGATGATGGCCTGGATCTTCTCCTTGGGCTGCTTGGAGATGGGAACCATCCGATCCAGGTTCTCGTCCACGAACAGACGCACAAACATCTGCGGGAGAAACAACGCGGCGGTTAAACATGAACTCTTTTCACCGGCCGGTCGAAGGGTTTTATGATGGTGTCCGAAGCCGCGTAGAACCTGATTCTCTGGGTTTTCCTCTCACGTCTGTATGTGTTGAAGCTGAATGAACTGTTGGTTTTCTTTGTCCACTCAAGGACAAAGGAACTCAACAAAAAGATGAAGCAGCAAAAAAAAAAAAAAATTACAGCCTAATAAAGTTGTCATGTGTTGTGCTTATTTACTCAGGAAAATTCATCCATAGAGTTATTATAATTCATTTGGAGCCGTATTTCTTTCCACCCAATTAATGTAGGTCCGATATTTGCCCTGCTTTTAGCTTTGGTTTGGTCTCAGCCAACCGCTGCGAGAGACATCTAGATCTCCAGCTGCTCGATACTGTTCTCCACAGCTAAATCTAGTGCACTTTTCACACAGAGGTTACAACTGCAGCTGCTGAGCAAAAATCAGATGATAAAAAAGAGACTTTTGGAAAACAATATATATAAAAGGAGTTTAAATCAAGTAGGAATGAGACATTAGATTAAAAAGGTTAAAATGAGGGATTAAAAATAAGAAATTAAAGTCCTCACTGAGGTCGCGTCTTTAAGCTCTGCTGCTGAAGTGATACAGATTTTAGGTTTTGAGCAGAAAAGGCTTCGTCCCCAGTGTGAGAGCAGCAGCCGGGTCCTGGAGGACCTGGGGACACGCGTCAGAACCCGTGGTATTAGTGGCTCTGCAGCACAGGGCGGAGCTACGCCATTGCCTTTGCTTTGTGAACCTTTAGAACAACTTTAAAATCGAAGTCTAAAAGTTACAGGGAGCTGGGGTGAAGTAGCTCCAGTGTGATCGATCACGGAGGTCGAGGCTCAGTGACGGTGTGATGTGCTCTTTCTTCCTGGTTCTGGTTCAGGTTTCGGTGGCACAAAGTTTAGGTTTACTGAATGTCACTGAGCCTCGACCTCCGTATCAATCACTGGAGGCTTTCAAGGGAGGAAACGAGAGTCGGCCCCTCCATATCTCCCCTTTATGAATATGAGAAGACGGGTTATCGATCGCCGTGGCCTGAGGCAGAGCCCGTTCTCAGACTCACGTTGAAGGCCTTTAGTCTCTCGGGGTCGACGCCCTCCGTGTCGTTGATCTTGTCGTTGTCGTCGTGGTCATCGTGGTCGTCGTCGTCGTCGTCAGGGGCAACCTGGCCGCCATGGCGCCCCATGGTCAGGTCCTCGGCGCTCAGGTCCATCTTCACGCTGTCGTAGCTGCCGCCAGAGCTGTACTGAGGGGACTGAACACACACAGGCGCACACACACACACACACACACACACACACACACACACACACACACACCATAGTATTACTATCTGAAAACAGACAAACTGATTTACTACCAGTCAACAGCCTTTATCAGCTAAAGTTTCACAACTGAGACTGACTGTCTCAGTTAAAGTCTTTACATCTTTGCTCTTCCTATGTGTTTTACATATCCGTGGGTTTAAGTGGTTGATTGCTCCAGTGGACGTGTCGCCAATAAAACACTAGTCTCATTAGGAGTCTCATTAGGATCTGACAGTTTGCCACTGAAATAGAAAGATTTAGGTCTTTGCTGGAGACACTTGACCGAAATAAGAGGAGGCAAAACATGAGCTCAGAGCAGAGAAAAGTCGAGCCAATCAAAGGAATAAAGGATCATCTTATAAACAGTATTCAAGTACAAAATGGAAACAGAAAAATGTCTTAAATCGCTGTATTCTTCACTGTCAGGGAGCATCTGGAGTCCAGGGCTGCGACCTGCAGGTTGAATCCACCAGACGCTCACAATCTCCGTCCGAGAGTCGACAAGTTAAACCGAATTAAATCTGTTAAACTTTTCCTCTTCGGCGGTGCAACGAGGACATTGGGAAACCGGGATGACGGCTTCGTTTTGCAGCTCGGAAACATTTACTGATGTCAATTCTCCATTTCTTTGTTTTTTTGTGTGTGTTAACTAACTAAACTAACTCCACTTCTTTGATTTTGTTTATAGCCTTTTAATTTTCCTTCCTTCTCAGCTAAACTTCATTAAATTTTACATCCCAGTAATCATCATTATATACTTTTGGGAACCGCAAATGCTCAACCCTTTAATGTTATTGCTGTTCTTAATGTCTTGAATGGAGAATTTGGCGTCTTTGGTCATGATTAAGTGAAACTATCTGAGGGGTTTGGAGGGGAAATGACTCTGGTGGAACTGCTGATGACTCTCAGACTCTGACGCTTGATATTGATATTTTGTGATGTGAAATCTTAGTTTGCAACACTCTCAGATAAATGTAGTGGTTCAAAAAGTAGAATATTTCCTCTGAAAAAAAAATTAGATTAGAAGAATAAAGTAGCGTAAAGTGTAAATCCTTGGGTGAAGTGCAAGGCCCTCTAAACTGTAATCGAGTACAGAATTTAAGTAAATGTAATCAATTACTTTCTAGCAAACAGTGAAACATTAAGATGATTAGAAAACTATCGGAGAAGCAGTGATACCAAGAATAAGCACCAACCGACAGAGGCCACTGCAACAAAACAGTCTAATATTTGATTTTTGTTTGTTTGTTCTGTTTTTCCAGTTTTAACCAGAGACGTGAGCGAAAAACTTGGTAGAAACAGAAAATGAGTCGACTTTCGTTGCGACAGGTGAACGCAAGAAACACCTGTCCACACCGAGGGCGACACACACACACACACACACACGCATATAAAAGAAGTCGAGAAAAAACACAGACACACACAGAAAAGAATGAAGAAACACTGAGAGAAATGTTGGACACAACGAGTGAGAAACACACACACACACACACACACACACACTGGTGAAAGGAAGTGGGAAAGGAGATTTTGTTGACTTAATAAATGAAAAGGAGTGTGTGAAAGAGACTGAATGACTCGTGTGTGTGTTTATGTCTGAATGTGAGTGTTCAGACACTAGCTGTGTGTGTGTGTGTGTGTGTGTGTGTGTGTGTGTGTGTGTGTGTGTGTGTGTTGCAGGTAGCCTGTCTGGCAGTAATGTGTTCCCTCCGTCGTGTGTATTGTTTGTCAGGTTCTGCTATTCAGCTCCATACAAAGGCAGCGAGACGAGGAGGATGAGGAGGATGAGGGGGAGGAAGGAGGGAGGTCTCCTCTGATGAGGGCCTCCTCCGTCTCTCCTCACTTCAGCCTCCATCTTTTTATATTCTAGCTCCATTTTGCGGCTTCTCTTTACAAATGGCCGTGTGGTCCTTTCACGCGTTGGCAAATACGTCCTAAAGCAAGACGATACAAATAATTCAAAGAAGAGTTCGTGTTTGCTGAAAGAACGTTTCGGTTTTTCACAGTAGGAGCGTGAATACATGGAGTCTGTTTCTCCGGCTGAGTGTCTTCAGGCAAAAGCAGGACGAACGAGAAGAGAAGCTGGAATCGTGATCAGATTCAAAACAACTTCCTCACTTTATGGTTTCACCTTCGCCTTTTCGTAAACAAAGCTATGGCCTGATTCAGCTCCTGTGTTTTAAACATTTATTTTATCTTATACTTTTATTTTGACATTTAGCTGAGTTTTCTTCACAGAAAAATTTTATTTGTGCGTGTGTGTGTGTGGGCGCGTGCACGCCGTCTCACCTTGCCCCCGTAGTCCCTGCCGTCCCGGTCCAGTCGCAGCTCGGCGGTGTGTATGTGGGACTGGGGGTGTGTGATGGGAGCGTGCGAGTTGTGTGTGTGAGGGGTGTGCGTGTGCGGCAGCGGCAGGGGCAGGGCCGGGTGCGGAGCCAGCGGGGGCTTGGCCGCCAGCGGGTACTTCCTGCGGAGCTCCTCGGGCGCGTTGGGGTGCAGGGCGCCGAGCAGCGCCGCCGCAGCCGCCGACACGGTGACGGGCAGGTGGGAGGCGGACAGGGGCAGGCGCTGGGGGGGCGGGTCGCTCAGGTTCATCGGCTGCTGGTCCTCGGGCGACGAGGAGGAGGACGTGGGCGTGCTGAAGTCGAGCGGGGCGGGGCCGCCGTTGCCATTGACGACCTCGGCCTCCCTGACGATGGCGCCGTCCGTCACGGCGGCAGAGGGAGGGGTCAACGCGGGCAGGCCGTTCCCGCTGCCGCTCTCCGACGATGAATCATCTGAGACAGGAAAAGGAGCAGCAGCTGAAAACGGGCTGAGGCTGGGTCTTTAGCAGGATCTTAACGGAGAAAGGAGGGCGTCTGCTGTCTCACACACACACACACACACACACACACACACGCACACGCCGTATGACAAACACACACACACACACACATACATACACACACAAACACATCGTATCACACACACACATTGTATGACACACACACACACTCACACAAACACACACGCACATCGTATGACACACACACACACACACACACACACACACATGGTATGACACACCCACACATGCACTTACACACACCGTATGACACATACACACACACACATATCATATGACACACATACACACACACACACACACACATCGTATGACACACCCACACATGCACTTACACACACCGTGTGACACACACACAGACACGCACACACACACTGGGCGGCTCATGACTATCAGGTGTGGACGATGACGTCCAACAGTCTGAGAGCTATATGGGTCACACATAAATCTACATACAAATATAAATCTGTCAACAGGGACATTTAGGGCCTGAGGCTCAGCTCACCTAAATCATACACTCATAAAAAACAACAACCCAACAACAACAACAACTATGTTTTCCCAGTTTCTCCTCGTGACATTCACACCCATGTTCTCACATATTCATCCGAGAGATCAGAGACTGATGTGGAACATAACAGGGCGATTCAGGGTAATCCACAAACTTCCCTGTTAGTAGTTTTCACTGGATCTACTTTCTATCAAAGTCGAAAATCCAAAAGCTTCAGCACATGAAAACCCAAACTACCTGCAACTACCCAAACTACCTGCAAATACCTGAACTACCTACAAGTACCTAAACTACCTACAAGTACCTAAACTACCTACAACTACCTAAACTACCTACCTTCTCAACACCACTGACTCAACCAATCAGAGCTGTTTACCTCTTCAATAAATTTTCTTCTCTAGAATTTTTTTCTCCTGATTTTACAGCTGTTACTTTGTGGTTTATGCACTTATTTCCTCTGGTGTCACCGTATAAATTGTCCTCTCTCTCTCTCCTGTCTCTCTCTAACTTTTCTCCATCCTATGTACTGTATATTTATCTATTTATATTTATTTATTTATTCTTTTAAAGCCTAAAGACCCATGAGAAACCCCGCGACCCCCCAGTTCCCGTCGTGGCAACGACCGTCACGCCAGGCGAAGCCAACCGTGAAGGATATTTTCCGCATATACAGCTGTCTATAAGCTTCAGACTGCATATTACATACGACATCGTGTTGCTCTTATCATCAATATTATTACTGAATGTGTGTGTTGTACTGGTGTGTCGTCAAAAACACTCATGTCTGCACTTTTAGAGGCAGATCAAAGAGAAACACTTATTCTGTATGAATTGTCATGAACATTAATGACACACACACACATAAATACACTGTATGTTTACGCTGTACTGTAATGATTCTCCTTAATGCCCAGCAGGGGGCATGCTTCCTTCACCAAACAGCCACATCTGGATGAGACGAGTCTCATGAATCCTGAACCACCTTAACTTCCTGCTTCTGTTCTGAAGGATGACGACGGATTTTACTTTGCTTTACTGTAGAACTGAATTAAACTGTATATTTCTGAAAAAACTGTAGAGCAATAAACCACAGTCTCAAAAGGGTTTCAAGGAAAAACAAACCATATCAGCGTTGTAATGTTATTATGCAGAACAGTGGGAATTGTGCTATATTGTGTAAAACTCTGAATCTTGCCAATTAAGGAAAGGATGAAATTAAAAATTAAATTTTTCCTTGATGTAGGAAAGGTCCTTATTGCGGCCCCGGCTGTCCCCCCACTGGAGTGAAAGTCGGGGGGGGGGGTAACGGCAACGACTCCCACCTGAGGGAATAATCTCCAAACTGTCTGCGGGTGGGAAGAAAATAATGAGTCCTCTATTTATTCTAGGAGCCTCATGGTGACTTCTTCTGCTCACGTCGCTCTGTGCACCAGTAATTAAAGTCAGGGTGAGTGAAACAACGTAGTCACCTTAAATACTAATGATAAAAAAGGTGATATCAGCCAAGTAGAGATGTGGTTGTGTGTTGTGTGTCAGATGCAATGTGAGTCCTCAGGCGGACAGAGGCAGCGTACAGCTGCAGACAGCTGCTGCTGAGGAGGAGGAGGAGGAGGAGGAAGAACAGGAGGAGGTTCCTGTTGCCGGGTGAGTGGGGCGTGTTTCTTTCCGATTCGACCCGTCCAGTCTGCGGCCGGGACCAGACAATAAGACAGTCAACACGCCGTGTTGTGATGGAGGCCCCGCCCCCACTGGGTCACACCACCCTCCTCATCTTCGCTTCATCGGTGTCATCGTCACCAGGTTCTTCTCCTTCTGCTCCCACTTTAACGTAGTCACTCTGACAACCTACTGACATCATCAGGATTACAAAGTGTAAATTTGACTTTAAAGCTCTGACCAGAAACTTTTCAGGTCAAGCTCCTGCTCCACACACACCCCAACGGCTGGAGTAATGCTTCTTCAGGTGGAACAAAGAGAAACATGCTGGGGGGGGGGGGTCACGTGGAGACACTCGAGACTTTTTCCATCTACACCTGTATGTTCAACTGTCACAAGCATCATTTATTCATTTATCTGTCTGTTTTCCATAACAATGCAATTAAATCATGTTCAGTTTCCTTGATATTTAAAGATACATAAAGCTGCTTTTGCCTCTAACTTAAGACTAGTCTCCTCTCCTGCTCCATTTCTGATCGATGTGCAACTGTCGTGTGTGTGTGTTTCTTTTAAGAAGAATATTATATTCACTGTAAACGACAGAAAATTTCATGGTAAAAACAAACAAAAAGCAAACAAACAAAAAAGACTCAGACCTGTATCAACATTTTCATTTCCTCTCTAAACCTGATTCCGTGATTTCAGTGAGATTTTCTCACTGAAACGATAAGAGCAAAAGAGACAGATAGGATAGGATTTTAAAAGGTGCCCCCCCCGGTGAGATTATACCCTCGTTCCTGTGTCTGTTTGTTTTGTTCGTGTGAATTCAAGGAAAGTTGCATATTCCAGCCGCAGCTAATGGACTCTGCTCCCATGGAACCCGACAGAGTTTCACCGTTGTTAAATGCTTCGGTATTTATTGCCAAGGCAACCCACACACACACACACACACACACACACACACACACACACACACACACACCCACACACACCCACACACACACACACACACACACACACACACACACACACACCCTTTTTTCAGGCAGACAGGCCACTAAATAAGTGATCATGGAATAAATGGTGTGTGCCAGGCAGGCTGGCAGGCGGAATGGATGCCTGTCCGCCTGACTGTTGGGGTCTTTATCGCTTTTAACAGACTACGGCTTCACAACCTGCTCGGAGACATGGACAGGGACATGGACACGGACAGGGACATGGACATGGCCAGGGACATGGCTAAGGACATGGACAGGGACATGGACAGGAGGGACGGAGACACGCTCAGAAGCGTCTTCCAAATCTCAAACATCAGCCCACAACGTCTGATTTCAGCCCAACTTTACGGCCGAAGCTCAATAACAGCTGCAGTTTTTCCCAGCGTCAGAAAAATGGTGGAAACGAAGGGATGGAGAGATACTGATTAATTACAACATGAGGCGGGATGAACGAGCTGAAACGTAAACATAAATCAACTGGGGACGACTGGAGGATCTGGGGGGGGGGTGAATGAGTCAACAGCAAAAAAAAAAAAAAAAAGTGGCTGCTTAATAGGGAAAAGAAAGTGATGTGAGGAAAAAAGGAAGAGGGAGGGGGCGGAGGATGGTATCGACTGTGTCATTCGTTTGGCAGGGGGGTGGGGGCCTAGGGGTGGAGCACTAAACCGCTGCATGAGGAGAGATGGGTAGAGAGGCACCGGGGTGGGGGGGGGGGTACACTAGCGAGGGAGGTACAGCCGAGCAGAAGGAAAGAGGTCGGGGGGTGAGAGGAGGAGGAGTGAGAGGAGGGATGGAGGGGGTCATGGCTCGGGGGGTGGGGGGGTGGGGTGAGGGAGGA
Source organism: Istiophorus platypterus (assembly GCA_016859345.1). Lineage (NCBI taxonomy): Eukaryota > Metazoa > Chordata > Actinopteri > Istiophoriformes > Istiophoridae > Istiophorus > Istiophorus platypterus. The sequence continues at coordinate 18,564,927 of CM029111.1, forward strand.
TTGAGATGGGGGATGGGAGGGGGAGGGTGGAGAGATATTTGATTTTTGCTTTTCTCTTCGCTGCTTCGACTCTCAGCCTTAACCATGTAAATCTGACTGTCATATACATGTTAGCGATAGTGTGTAAAGGGTTAGTTCAGTGCTGTGCGTTAGCCTTGTCAATGGTTGTGTGTATATCCTGTTCTCTTACGTCCTAAACATTGTACAACCTCATCCTGGCTTTAATGCACTTCATTATGTTTAAGCTAATAAGCCGAACATTTGAATTTCAAGAGTCAATAGGTGATGGAGGGCGGAGGAAGGATAGTGGAGGACCAAGGGCAGAGGACGGAGGGCGAAGGGCGAGAGGCAGAGGACGGAGGGTAGAGGACGGAGGGAGGTAGGCGGAGGACGGAGGGTGGAGGACGGAGGGAGGTAGGCGGAGGACGGAGGGTGGAGGACGGTAGATGGAGGACGGAGGGCGGAGGACGGTAGATGGAGGACGGAGGGCGGAGGAAGGAGGACAGTAAGCGGCCGACCGTGTGTACGGGTGAGGGAGGGGTATTCAGGCGTGGAGGCGGAGTAGAGGCGGAGGACCAACCTAATTCCTCCTGCCTCGGCACAAACCCTTTCCTTTCCTGGCTCTCCGCCTACGCCTACGCCTCCTCCACGTCCTCTGCCGGTGTCCGACGACATGATGTCACGGGCTGACTTGACACAAATGTGGTGTCAGGAGGGAAAATAAAAGCATTTTGGTTCATTTTTTAATCTTGTGTACCGGGTTCACACTTAATGTCCCTCTGGTCTGCGGCTGACTTTCATGGTTTGGCCTGAGCCCCTTAGTTTCACCGTAAAGGAAACCGACTACTTTTTCCACTTAGGTGTAGATATTTCGATTTCATGTTACAGGATATCGTGAGCTTCTGGAGCCTAAGGCGTCCATATACTTTTGTTCTATGGCTCCTCGGTTGCCAAACAAACAAATTGTGGGATGTTTGCGGTTCGACACGTGCGCCGAGTTCGAGTTGAGGGCGCCACAATCTCGTTGTCATCTCACAAAGACGTAAACGCCACGTAACCCTCCCAAACACACACACACACACACACTCACACACACAATTTTCCTTCCTGATCTTGGTGACAAATGTTTTATCACCACTTGCCCCCATTTGTGTATGAAACCACACAGCCAGGATCACCCGTCATACGCGCCGTGACCCCGTGGTCGTACGTGACCTTTCCAAATGCGGTGGCTGGCAATGGCAAACGTCAACGTTTGTTCTCCCATACAATTCAGTTAAAAAAAAAAAAAAAGCCGACTGTAAAACGGCACATGAAACATTATCGCTCGCTTAAATCTGTTTCGCCCACATGAGAGTCATGACACCAAAAGTTCAAGAGTTATGACGCAAATAAAACGGACCCTTTCAGCCTGGCGGATGAGCGGCGCACAATGCGCTCATTCATTCGCCGAACGCGCTTCCCCCTGCCGGGCCGTGTTACGCCGCGGCGCCCGGACGCGGGGACTAATTAACGTGTTTGGACTCGGGCCTCTCCGGCGTTCAGGTGCCTCCGAGTGGTGAGATCGACGCCTCGATAAAATTCAGCTTAATCTGAGACATTTAAGGTGATACTTTTCCTTTGCATTTTCCCACCAGTTTTCTCTGTTTCTTTCTTCTTCTTTTTTTTTACTGCCACAGAAATTACTCAGATTACTTGAAAAAAATCCCTGACATGATGCATGAAATCATTTTGGCATCCAACCAACTTAAGACCATAAATTCTGATTTAACTTTTATCTAATTAACAATCATGGGAAAAGAAACCGATGGTTGCGTGTTTGAGAGTTTTGGTCCCAGGACGACGTCCAGCTCCTGTGGCTAAAACCAGTTTCTTTGGCTGCGATTTAAGATTATTTGCATCAGTTAATCTTCTGAGCGATTCCTCGATTAATCATTTGGTCAGAAAGTGTCAAAAAACATTAAGAGTCTGCAAAAAAAACCGTTCCATTTTCAAAACATGATCTGCTCCCATCTGAGAAGCTGGAACGAGGAATGTTGGGATTTTTAAAGACGTTTAAAATGGAAACGGATGCTTAATTAATGACTGTAATCCATTCTCACACAGATTTTTTAATAAATTTCAGACTTTTCTTGTTTCAGTTCTAAACGTTATGTTTTAATGAAGTGGATCTTATGGCACGCGGGGGGGCGTCGCTCTAGAAAAATGTTTTAATAGGAATTTTTTGACCCATTTTTTTACTGTGGTCCCGTTTTTCTGTTGCTGTTCCAGCTACTGCTCCTTCGAATTTTTTGATTTTCAGTGGTTTGTCCCTTACATGCGAAGCTTTTACCTCCAGCAGATGAAAGTTCGACTTTTCTATTCGTATTCATTTCTCTGTTTGGTTATGTTAATCTGCCCCCCCCACCTGCCTCCAGTCTCCAGGCAGCTTTGCGGCGACTGTGATGCATGGCAGTGTTTAGCGGTTCGCTACGGACCTGGGGGAGGCGCCTGCCGTGTTTAAGAGGGCAAATGTCTTCCTGTGTCAAGGACACACACACGCACACACTCACGGTTCCCCAGGTGAGCGAACCTGCCGCTAAAAGCTCGGTCGCCCCCCCCAGAGAGAAGTGGGACAGGTGGACCACGACTCTGACCGTCAATCATCGTTCAATCCGCGGTCCACCGGGAAGACGAGGAGGAGGAAGATGCTGCATCGACTGAGCTGGCAACACACATCTCCATCAGTGAGTGAGTGTGTGTGTGTGTGTGTGTGTGTGTGTGAGTGAGTGAGTGAGTGTGTATGTCGATGAACAGGCGTGTGCCTCTGCACGTTGGTGTACAAAATATCATATTTACTGTCACGCTGTTAGCTCAGAGTGGCGCTGAGGTGTGTGTGTGTGTGTGTGTGTGTGTGTGGGGGGGGGGCCTTCACATATTGTAAATCACGCTCGACCTCGTCGTTTCAATTCACTTGGCTGTTGCCGCGTCACTCACGTGAAGGGTGAGAGAAGGTCGAAAGGTAAAAGCCTGACGGCATGTACGAATACAAGAGGATGAAAAGCTGCAAAACCCGACGTCCGTGATTCACGGAAGTTACAGGGAATCTTGCAAAAATTTCCACTGCGGACAGAAACTTCACTCTTTCTCTTAATGGGATTCAGTTTTTTTACCCGGATCCGGGCTGAAACAGCCTGTTATGCGTAACCCGACTCTTTCCTCTGTACGTTACAATCACGCTCCGAGTTTCAGGCCGACGAGTCGCTTCCACGTGGTATAAATCACGTCCGGTGCCTCAGACGCCCTCGTACAGAAAGAAAAAAGGCCGTGAGTTATGAAGGGGAAAATGAATTCGAGGTCACGTTATTTTTTTTCCAGAGATCGTTTTTTTCCCCCTGAGATGTGCAGGAATCGCACAGTTTGAGACGCAATTTGTTAAACCCAGGGAAAAAAAAGGAGATACGCGTTAGGACAGAACAGTACTTTTAATCCAAAAACGTTCATCTTCTGTTTAACCTCCCGTCCACCGACTGACACAAAGTAAAGTAACGTCGGGCAACTGCTGAGTAATTCAAGTTGTGCTGCCACTGAGAGTGGTGAAGAAGCTGCTTTAGCATAAATAGCAATTACAGCAGATATAACAGTGTAGATCATTTGGGGGGGGGGTTGATAAACCATGTCTGAATGCAGGCGCCGAGCAGAGAACGCTAAACAGATGCTGTCAAGGCTAAAGTCGGGTTCGGCCCACACTGCGACCCCCCCCACAAAAATACCCAGCATGCACCGAGTCACACCCGTGAAGCCCTGCGGAGCGGAGCCTCCGCCACGTGGCACGTGTTAAGTCAACTCGCCGTCATCTCTAATCAGACAGAAGATGCACGTCCCTGAACTTGAGAGCAACGGCCCTTTAATTTAAAAAATGAGACGTACGTCAGCCGGCTCTCGGCGGCAGCCGGGGGGGGCACGTTTCAATCAATATGATTTAACAATCGTCTCAAAAATATTTTACGTTTCGGCCGCGCGGCGAAGAAAACGCAACAAATCAATGTCTCCATTGTAGCGGCGGCGGCTTGTGCATTGACTTAATAGGGCGGGTGGATTAAAAGCAAAAAAAAAAAAAAAAAACAACCCGGCATTAATTAAGCAGATTGTTCCTTTAATGCAGTGGAGAAATAAAGGCGGTGTGAACGGTGGCCTCGGGGGCGGGAGGCGCACTCCCTGTTAGGTGGAGGCAAACTCCGCCTCCACCTCCTCCGCGCCGCCTCCTCCCTCGCCGCCTCCTCCTCACCATTCATTTCTCCTCCTGTCACTTCTCTCCTGTGGCACGTTCCTCCATCTGCTCTCTCCTCTCTCGTCTTCATCCGGCCGAGTCCTTTCGCCTCTTCTGTGCTCAGACTCTTCCTCGGTCGTCCTCGGCCTCGTTAGCCGCTTTCGTCGTCGCATTACGGCTCCATGGCTACTTGTCGCCGTGTGCCCCCGGGGGCAGCCAAGGTGGGGGCAGAAAGAGGGGGTCCGTGGGACGGAGAGGGGTCGGCAAAACGCAGGACTTTGACTCAGGAAGCGATTCGTTTCCCGTTTGAAACCGAAACGTTTTTCCTCCAATCAACGACTTTAACCACGTTTTTAATTATTGTAACCATGACGACGGAGTTCCTCTAATCTTAAGGAAGTACTCCCTCTGTCCCAAACCCCGATGTCTTAACGATCAAACCGAGTTGTTTTTGTTCCCCGACCAAACCAAACCACCATCACTTTACCCCCGGGTTTATCGGCGTTACCCTGACGACCAAGGCCCGACAGGCCTGGCGCCGGATGTGGCCTGGAGGCGCGAGCATGAACAAACGACCTCCTGTTTATGGCCGTGTAGGTTGAAGCACTGATTCAGATTTTCTTGAATAATAACTCAAGGACACCAGCAGGTCGCCGAAGGCAACGATTTTAAATACGAGCTCTGTTTATGTATATCAACATTTATTACTGCAAATGTCAAGCAGTCGCCCTTTCTTGGTCCCACTATAACACACAATGTGTCCTTGTTTGTGTGTGTGTGTGTGTGTGTACATGTGAATAGGAAGGTTTGTCTGATTTTGCATCTGTCACGCAGGCTGCGTCATATGACCCCGCTCTTCACCCTGTGTGTGTGAGTGTTGGCGTATGTATGCGATCTGTGTCTATGTGTCACACGGTCCCTCGGTCTCACTGGTGTAGGACACGGCTTTGACCCCTGGGGGACCAGGCCGCCATGACCTTCGTCAGACGGAGGCCGCGCTCCATCACAGTGAACCTGGGTCCCGGATAAACCTTCCATCTTTAGTGGATTATGTGTCTCTGTGTGTGGCCTGTGTCTTTGAATCAGTTTTCTCCGTCACCATTACTACGTCGGGGGGGGGGTTAATCTATTTGAGGTTTTATGGTTTTGCACTTTAAAGTGTCTTCTCTGGAGAAAAGCAAACTTTTTGCTCAAAGATCTTCAAATGCAGCTTAGGTTCACTGTTTTTCATTCTACTGTGTAAATCGGAAATGTCATTCAAGGTACCTGCGATTCTCAAAAACCCTAATATTTAGAATCTTTTCATATTTTTTTTAAAGTACCCTTTAGAAAAGGAAGCACTTCAAAGCTTTGAGAAGATCCCGGTGCTTGAGTTTCTCTCAGCGAATCCTACACAACAGGCCCCCGGGCTCTGCTTAAAAACCATCGCGTAAACCGGCGGCTGCGGGCTCCAACCCGCTGTCCGTACCCGACCCGGGTAAATCACCCGACCTGTCACGGCCGGTTCCTGGGCGCCGGTTCCTGGGCGCGGACGCCTCCGTGAATTGAACCTGCGCAGCCCGAGCTCTCGGCTAAGTTAGTGGCTTGTGTTATTGTTGCCATGTTCGTCAAGCACAGTGAAAAAAAAAAAGGTTACAGCCGGTCACCGGTTTAGAGCCGAACGGCTCAGGTGTCTGCACTGCTGCAATATCTCAAAGCGCAGGACAGAAGCATTAACCTTAAAAAAAATTCCATGTTGATATGAAGCGTTAAATAAAAGAATGAAGTCACATAAGCAGGTGTTAATGTTGGAACAGGATGAGTTTTGTTATTGCTGCATCAAAGTCCATCTGTGAGTTGGCAGATTGGTGTGTTTACGAGCAAATGCCCACAGACATAGAAATGCCCCTGAACGACACGCATCATCACTGGGGGGCTTTTCCCTTTTTATTTGTCAAATCAGGAGGAAAAAAAATGACCTGTAACTTTTCTTTTTTAAATTTTATTTTCAAGAAACTGCTGCTTTTGATTCAACTGCATTCGTTTTTAATGCAGGATTCAAGGAGGATGGAGACGAAATGGACACGCACACACGCACACACACACTGGAAAACACACAACTTCCCAAATGGCTTTGTCTGAAACCAGGACAAACAAATAAATAAATAAATGAATAAAAACTACAGAACTGTGGTTACTTTATACATTTCTACAATTATCTGTCAGCTATTAAGAGCAGTGGATCGATTTCAGTGTCATTAGCAGTCTGGGCGTTGTTGAGTGGACTGTGTGGGGGGTGGGGGGTAAAAATAGGAGGAAGGGAAGGGAGGAGGAGGAAGATGGATGAAATAACACTGAAGAGGATGAAAAAAAGAGGAGAGGAACAGTGAAAACCTGAGGAGCAGTCAAAGGGAGGAAGAGGAGAGAGACGAAGAAGCTAAGAGGGAAAGTGTGGAGCAAGAAAAAAGGAAAGAAAAAGAAAGAAAGAAAGAAAAAGAAGAAAAAGAAGAGGGAACCTGATTCAGGGGGAAATGAGGCAGAGCAGCAGAGGAGTGTGCAGATTAGAGGGTTAGAGGGTGGAGGGATGTAAAGAGGAGGAGAGAGGAGAGGCATGGATGCAGTGATGGGTGGGGGGGGGCTAACGCTCGTCCCCTGTCGTTTTTCATTTGCGGTTTCACTATGAAGTGACAGCTAGAACCCCCCCCCCCCCAGGAGCTAACCTGAGAGAGAGTGGTAACAGATGCTAATTCCTTCAGTGCCCCCCCCCCCCTCCACCCGACCCCTGAGATGGGGGAGCCACAGGGAGGCTGTGGGAGGGAAAGAGAGAAAGAACAAGGAAAGGGAGGTAGAAGTGGTGGTTTGGGGGGGGGGGGCAGCAACTCCCCCGCGTGGGATTACGATGGATTATCCCGCTAAGACACGGCACGAGCTGCTTGCTAGATCTCGGTGCCTGGCTGCCGCACCCCGCGACGCACCGTATGGCCCTGCCCTGCTGGCATCGCCATGGCGACGACCCTCAGGTCCGACCCGCCCTCACACGCGCACAACCAGGTTTTTTTCTTCGCTATAAACAGATTGTAACTATCGCTTTCCCTGCTTCAAGATATTTTTGAATTAGAACTTTATTTAAAGGCGTAAAGTGAGTTCGACACTTCACAGAACAGAGAATCACTAAAACCCCAACGTCTTCCGATCCCGTCTCGTCAGACGTGATGGTCTGTTGGTTTTCCCTGTGTTTCCTGGTAGCAAACTTAATGTCTTTGGGTTTAGGACTGAAAGTGGATGTTCAGACCAGAGACCCAAGTTTTGCACTAGAACAAATGACGGCAGGGGACCAACCGTCGGCGGGTTCAGGGACCAGGGAGACGACTAAGCATGATCCAGGGAGGCGGGTTGGCGAATAGGATCCCATTTCAATTAGAGGCCAAAACATGGCACAGCAGTGCAGAATATTTATATTTCACCGCTTTAAAAATATGACGTTCGCATTACAGAGTAATGTCTCAGAACGTAGCCTCCTTGATTGGCCGACACTGGCCCTTCCAGGACGACCTTGCGTTAGATTCTGGGAACAGTTGAGCATGATTCAACATCTTTGCCAGGAATCTCTGTTTTTTGTTTTTTTACTGGAGTCCTCTGCAGCATCATACTATTAGAGAACTGTGATTGGTCGGCTTGTTAGCATCACAGTTCTCGCTCCTCCTCCTTCGCCGCCATCATACAGACGTCTGCTCTGACGTCTCCTCTGACATCTCCTTCCGTTTTGGCGTTGCGGTAAATTCAGGAAAAACTAAAACTGCTGTTTAACATTTGTTGGCTCCGACTCCATCGAGATCCGCTCAGTCTAAGCCACCGTTGTTGGAAATTAATAGCGAAGAAACTCGACACAGTGGCATATGAACCCCGTCGCCAACCACTAGTTGGCGGCGGATCTGCAGAGCGACGCCAACGTAGAAGTAGAAACGCTCACAAGTGCAGGACACTTATTATGCACCAGATGAATAATCGAAGGAAACTCCTAGGAGACTTTTCAAAAGCTTTACAAGAAGAAAAAGAAGATAATTTAGGTGTTCTGATCTCAACATGGTGAATTCTGGGATCATGAACGTAAACAGAAAACTTCTCCAGCGTATATTTACTTATGATTACTCCAGCCTATATTTACTTAACACAGCAGGGATCATTTCCAACTTTTTCTAGCAGCAAACGGAGCAATCGGTGAGCTGAAGCTACGTTGGTGTAGAGAGCCATGAAACAGGACAAAGATGAGGGAGGAGAAGAGGTAGAGCCAATTTATATATATGCATATTCCTCCCGGACCTGTACACTGCACAGTATGGAAGCTATAGGCTTAATAAACCCCCCTAAACGTCTGCATCGCCACAGCAAGAATAAAGAAGCAGGGGAGGAAGAGAGAGAGACGAGATAAAGGAGAAGAGTGGAAAAGAAGATGAGTAAAAGATTGCTTCCTGCAGAGTGTGTGTGTGTGTGTGTGTGTCCTCTAATGTCTTTGAGGTATCCTGCCATCGCCAATAAGTCCGTGACACTCTGACAGTCCACCTGGGTCGGGCCTGCAGAGGGCCATCTGGACACCACACACACACACACACACACACACACACTTACTCATTATGCATGTGGTCAAAAAGCACTTGCTTCCATCTAATCATATGACCTACACACACACACACACACGCAAACACGCCACCGCATTTCAATGGACACACACACACCCGAGGCGTCGCTAAAACCCAGTAAAACCGAGTGTCGTGAGTCTAAAAGGCATCAGAGTCGGGGGGGGGATAAAGAGGGAGGCCTGTTCTCAGTGCAGGAGAGAACCAGACCTCCTCTGCTCCTCATCTTTTAATCCACTCTCTGCCTTTTTATGGTTGGATAATTTATGTTCCTTTATGAGCCTTAACAAGCCGTCGGTCGCCCTGCTCTTTGTCCTCCATCCTGCCCCGTCTGCCTCCCCTCTCCTCCCCTCTCCTCCCCTCTCCCATTTGTTTTCACGCTCGCAACCTCTGACGGCCGGCGTTTTTGGCCTAAACTCCATCGACCGACTGCCCGCTCCCACCTCCGCATGTGAGGAGGAAACGCAGAAACGGCATCAGGCATGAAAGGCGAGACGGAGAGAGGGAGTGGCGGTGGGAGCTGATGAGGAGGAGACAACAGGGAGACAGGATGAAGGGGGCAAAGGAGCGGGAGGTGGGACAGGACGGAGGAGGACGGAGGACAGGGGCGAATCAGGCCGGAGCATGGCAGGAGCTAAGAGAGGAGGAGGAGGAGGAGGGTGGGGGGGAGGCTCACACCTGTCAATCACAAGGCTGACGGGGGCTGCATTACGTGAGGCCTAACAGCGGCAAGGTGCTAGGAGTTGACTCCTCAGGACACAATCTGATGGTTGATCAAAAATCCACACCTCCCAAATATATATATATATATATATATATATATATATATATGTATGTGTGTATATAAGTATATATATATATATATATATATATATATATATATATATATATATATATATAAATGTATATATACCTACACATACACACACACACACACACACACACACACACACACACTTCCAGGGAGGATCTGTTCCTCAGCTTGTTAGTGACTCAACCGACTAAAGAAAAGAAAAAGAAAAACCAGAGAAAGTTCTATGCAACATGCAGCGCACACCTGACTAAAAGCAGCCTGCTCTATAGGTGAAATATACCCTCCACCACTTTACCTCGCTGCACTTCAGCAGACAGAGTGAGTCAACACGCCGCCTGAAATCTACCGCGCCAGCGTTCGCATCCGTCCCAGACTGACGGCTGAGGCCGCCCACCCGATGGGAGGTTTCTTCCCTCCCACTTCACAATTAAGTTGGAACTGAAAGAAAATCTTCTGTCTGAAAATTTTCCTCACAAAAGCAACTGTTTTGACGCTCCACAGACCCGTCTCTGTGCTGGAACGAAATATTGGGCGAAACAAAACGTCGCCTCTGTGCTCCTGGGCGTGTGTGTGTGTGTGTGTGTGTGTGTGTGTGTGTGTGGCAGGGAGACAGCATCTTTGGTACAAAAGGGGGGTAGAGGGTCAACGCTGCAGAATAGGAGAATGGTACAGTCAGCAGAGGGGTAACAAAGACGCTGCTGTCACGGCCTGGCACTGCTTATGCACCCTGACACACACACACACACACACACACACACACACACACACACACACGCGTGTGTGCGTGCGCCATGACACACCCCACTTCCACTCCAAGTGCCCCTCCCCTTATCTATGTTCATGTGGACAAAACCACTTTGTCTCTATTCCTGACTTATTTCCTGAAACACACACATACGCATGCAGACGAGCTTTAATGCGACAGAGACAGAGACAGAGAAAGAGAGAGAGAGAGAGAGAAGCCGAGATAGAGAGGGAGACAGAGACAGACAGAGAGAGAGAGAGAGAGACAGAGAGAGAGAGACAGACAGAGAAAGAGAAAGAGAGAGACCAAGATAGAGACAGAAGGACAGACAGAGAGAGACAGACAGACAGAGAGTGAGACACGCCCGAACTAGCCACAAGAAACAGACATCCGATACCTCAACCTGATCGAAGAAACCCCTGTGCTTTCACTTTGGCCTGGTCCCAGGATGTCGTGCCCTGCTAAGTAAATAACAATTAAATACCGATTCAACATGCTAACAGATGAAAAGCTATACATGACATCACACACTCTGCTCCTGTGTTTCAAAGGGGCCGAATAACCAGGTGCCGCTCACATGACCCAGGGTGTTTTCTCTTAAAGGGCTGATTTCTGCCGCCGGCGCTAACTACGTCTGAATTAGCTTGTTGGGGTGAATCCTGCCGGAGCGTTTGATGCACACAGAGGCCTCGTGAATTTTCCCTTAAAACTCCAAGATGCACTAGCACATTTAAATGAACAGCTAATTAAAGAAAAAAAACCAAAACAACACAAATGAACACGTCTACCAGGCCTGGAAAAAAAAGCATTATAATTTATCATCTTTCGAAAGAACTGTGTCACGTTGTAGGATGTTGGATCGTGTCCTGTTTTATTTTTGGGAAACGAGATTGATCGAGTTTAATTACACTGGAAAAAGGAGTCTCTACGTGTGCTGTAATGTTTTGTCAGACACGGAGCATAATAAGTGGAACACGGTTCATTACGTTGAACATCAAAATGATTATGCATACATTTTCCATGCTGATATAAACTGAGGGGTATTGTGATATGACAGGACGGATTTCAGCCATATTTCCGAGCCACAATATACAGTTAATGTGCATAGAAAATGAAAATCTACATGTTCTTAGCTGCAGTCAGAGACAAAACTGTCACAGTGTTTTCCATACATGGACTAAGCCCCCCCCCCCCCAGCGTATCAACGGCTGCCAAACTGTATCTATCTGGATTTTTTAAAAAAACGGCTGCAATCATTGAGTCAACAACACAAACCCAGAGAGCCAAAGGCCACGCTACACAACACGGGGGGGGGGTTAAAGCGGTGATGAAATTCATCATCACAGCTGAGCAGGATAATGAGGTGAGATAATAGCTGTTGTGCTGTAATCCAGAGTCAGCGGAGAGACGCCGGATCCGGGCAGTCAGTCAACGAGCTAATAGGACGGGACGAGCGGGACGCCGGCGAGCGCCGCGTTGCCAACGTGACGCGGCAGAGCTTCCCTGCTGACGGGGGGGGGGGGCAAAAACACACACAGCCCCCCCCACACACACACACACACAAACACACAAACACACAAACACACAGCAGAATCTACACCGCTTGTTTCCATCCCCTGATGTTTGTTTCTCCCTCCCTCCCTCTCTCTCTCCATCCCCTCCACTGGCCTTTCACCCACTTCTCTAATTCACCGCTGTCCATCATCCTCTGTGCCCCCCCCCCCACCCCACCCGGGGCAAGCAGGGGGCTGATGCGGCTCCAGAGGCTGATGGACGCGGCGGCGGCTCGTGGGTCAGATTGTGAGCGGGGCCCCGGGGCCGGAGGGCTGCCTCTCTCTCTCTCTCTACCAGGACAGCACTCAGCGGTTAATCTAAAATATCTCTTTTTTTCTTCCTGGCTCTAATGGACAGCTGGCATCGTCTCCGGGTCGGGAAACTACCAGCGGCCTCGTGCAGATGAAAGGAGGAAGAATATAAAGATAGTTTTGGCAATATTCTAAAACGAAAAAAAATCTGTTAAATAAATCTGGGATTTATGACAAACTTGCAATAAATGTCACAAGGAAAAAGATGGTTTGTTTTCCTGAAACTTGTTCAATCAGACTTATTTACTTTGTGAAAAGGTACATTTCAAGAGTGACACCACATCAAGATACAGTGACGATGACTAAGAGTATCTGAGGCACTGTGCTGTAAATTAATAATGACACATATGCACATTAATGTCACTAATTTTTGATTTATTTGAAGTAATAAACAATCACAGATACACAAACCCCAGCTGCATTGAAAACTCTGTCCAATAGAAGCGCTAAAGCCTGTATAATTTTGCTGTATTTTCAAAATAAGAGTGCCGTCGTGAGCATTTATGCTACTGCGTTGGTGTCACCCTGCAGTTACACCGCCAAACCACTAGTTGGCACATCATTTATGTGCCCCCGTGTCGCGTTTTAGTAGTTTTAGCAGTTTTAGCAGCAGTTTTAGTTTTTCCTAAATGTACTGCGACGCAGGAACGAGTGAAGACGTCGAAGGAGACGGTCAGAAAGACGGCGGCGAAGGAGGAGGAAGAGCTGGACTGTTCACAAGCCCTGGTGGGATTATAACGGAGGCAACGAGGTCCGAGAATCAGGTTTAAACGTGAAACGCTGGGAAATACCTCACTTTACGGTTAAAATCCAAAAAACAATCTATTGTGCACTGATTCCGAAAATCTGCTTCAGGCCTGTTTGTGATCTGAACTGATGAGTAAATTTACCATGTAGAGACACTACAGGGCCAAACAAATGACTTTTGACTGTTATCGGGGAGCAGAACAAAAAGGAGGGTAGATGAGCTATAAGAGAAAAAAAAACATTTTACCATTGGGAATGGACATTAACATTATTATAAGGTTCAACAGCAGCGGAAAAAAGCAAAAGGTCTGACGGAGGGAAAAACAGCAGATAGAGAGGAGATGCACAGATTCACAGTGATAGGAAGGAGGAGGTGTAAACGGGAGGAGTGTGTCGCCCCCCGGCAGCAGGAAGACGAGGGGACAAGTGATGAAGAGGAAGAGAGAGAGTCTCAGTGTGGGAGAGGGGGGTTGTAGAGACAGAACGAACCAGATGCCTTGTTTACGCTCATCTGCTCTAAAATAAAAAAAAAAAAAGATCACCCGATTGATTTTCAAAGGCGTCGACAAAACACATATGTAAATGCGGGGAAGTGCAAAGACTGTAATTATCTGCATTAACGGCATCAATTTTCAGTAATTATGACAACGATTAGCGCACATGCACACACACACACACACACACACGGCTCTATCTGTTATTTAAATGTGGCCTTGCGGTGCCTGGCTGTGCCGTGTCCTGTTTCCTACGCATCGCTAACCGCTGCGGAAGACGGAGACTAAAAACAAACGGCGGCGGGCGGATAAAACGGGAACATCAGTCGGATTTAAAGAGAGGAGGAGAACGGCGGCTGTGTAAATACATGGAAAACCGTAAGCTGTCGGAAATGGATTAAATGTTTAGACATCTGGAAAATTTGTAAAACTTCTGACTCGACCCTGAAAGCTGTCCAACATTCCGACGACACACACGACAACACACACTGCGACCACACACACTCCAACACAACACACTCCGACGGCACACACTGCAACAAAAGGCATCTTGTCTTCTATGACATGTTCAACATGAGATGTTAATTTTCTGATTTCTGATAGCCCCCCTACCAAGAGTCCCCCCCCCCCGCCTCATTTTTAAAAACAAAATCCTGGATTCTCCCCTGATAATGTAAATGTGGATGTAAACAATGGAGGTTTGAAAACTGTCAAGGAAGAAAACTCGGCTTTGGAAATGTTTTATGAGAAACACTGACAAGGTAAATGTTTGTAGTAGTTTCAAATAAAACTAATCATTAAATGCACACACACACACACACACACACACACGCATGCAGATCGTAAGAGATTTATGAATTAATTTATTTACCACTGATCAATATATTAAAATTATTCTGCAAATTTTTGCTCTGGCCTCTTTAAGTTCGCATTCAACGTGATTCCTCATTATCACACTGATATATTGACACAAATATATAAGTGCCACAAAAATGACTATTTATTATTTTTGGCCGGTTAAAACATTATTGGCCAGTGGATATTTTCATCTACCTGCCGGTGAGTCAAAAAGGTTCATGGGACCCTGAATAAAGAGAAAATATCCCTGTTATCCTTAAAAAACTTAACAGCTCTTCTGCTGGTTAAACTGAGGACGGAGACGCCAGTGTTTCTCTGTCCAGTCCCTCAGTCCCGAACAGATTCAGTCGTAACGAAGAAAAAACCCTCCAGAGCTGGAAGCTGCTCTTTCTTCCTTTGTTCAGAGTGAAGCTAAATATTTCTGGTTAGCCCTGTTTGAGCAGCCCAGTCTGTTCCAGCTCTGAAACACATCCATCATCATGTTGGCTTTTATCCATACTCTCTATTAAAGTGCCCAAATAAAAACTATAAACCATAGTAACGACTTGGGCGCTAAAAAATAAATAAATAAATAAATAATAAAAACAACACACTGAGAGGCACAGAGGGGTAGAACTGGGCCTTCACCAGATTCGGGTCAAAACCTCTCCAGACCCTCAGAGCTCCCAGTCTCCCCATTGGTCGTCCAATCACGGTCCAGCTCTTTGGGCAAATCTTAATTCCCTTGGATGCCAGAAGATGTTTGTCCACTGCGAGCGGAGAAATCAGGAGAAGGAAACCGGAGGCTCATCGCCTTCTTCCTTCTCTCGGCCGCATCCATAGCGTCTTGTCACCCGTTGGGGAGGGGGGGGGGTTCCCCCCGTCTCTCTGAGAAGGAGGAGACGGATTCATTATGTCGCTCATTGTCAGCGGCGGAGTTAATCCCGCTGATGGCAATCTCGAGATGAACAGATCAATCCCGCTGTTTAATGAGATGTAATCCCCTCAGCCGATCCCCGGCCGTCACTCATAGAAACTGAAACCACACACACACACGGCAAACAGGCTCGAACACACACATGCACTGAGGAAAAATCCTGTTGTACCAGTTTTCAGAAGACACACATTAACACACACACACACGCACACACACACTAAAAGCAGTTGAAAACTTTGCAGCAACACAGAGTTTTTCCCTGAGGAGGAGACGAGAGCGACCCTCATTTCAGATTCATTTTTACATTCTGAGAGTTAGCCTTAAAAAAAGGAAGAAAGAAAAACCCACTATGAACATTATTGGAATAAGAAGCTACCTCGGCTAACGGGCGTTAGCTGTGAGGATTCGTGTTCTTGTGAAGACCCCTGCTGGAAACTGTTCAGACAGAGAGACGCCCGGGAGGCAGGTGAACCATCTATTCAAGCCTCAGGTTTTTATTAAAAATTTCCAAAACCTTCAAGGATTTTTTTTTTTTTGTAAGCATGAGGTCTATTTTCCTATTTCGAGAGCCGAATGAGAGGAACCCCGGAGGCCGTGCTCATTTAAAGAACGGCCTGTGCAACGCGATGAATTTCATGCATATAAAAATACAAATTATATATATAGAAATAATAATAATAATATACAAAAGATCTCTCTCGCTCTATGAAAAGTCCTCACAGCCGCTGTACTAAGCCAAGGCTTCATCTCTCGGGAGAAGAGGAAAAAAAATAGAAGATGGATTGGATACAAGCAGACTCTCTCTCTCTCTCTCTCTCACACACACACACACACACACACACACACACACACACACACACACACACGCTCAGGCTCACACAGCCACTTCCCCTCCTCTGATCGGAGTCAATTAATATTGCATCATGTGGGCAGCGGAGAGGAGAAGACAGTGGAGGAAATAATCTTTGTCAACACACCTGAAGGCTCCCGTCACACACTCAACACGCTCAATGCACTGAACAATTGTTTCTATGTGTCCAGGCTCCAAAAAATTAAATAAATGAATAAAATCAAATCCACAAAATCTTTCCGAACCTAATTCATAGAGGCAAAAACAGCTTCATCACAGCAAAAGAGAAAAGCATGAATGATGCAGCACGTATGCATCAGCAGGAGCTGCTCTATAAGCAGACCGACACTAATTCATCGTAATCTGATTTTCAGAGATACCGAGGACGTTTAATGAAATTTTGTCATTTCCATTCATTGTTTTCTAACTCGATACACCACAACTGGCGATGTGACCCTCGCCCATCTTATACACAAACACACACACGCTCGTACGACCATGACAACTGTTGACGCGGATCCACACACATCCACTAAATGCCGGGTTCAAGCTGGAAGTCACAGATCGTTCGGCTGAGGCTTCTTCCCCCTCGGTTCCCTCCCCGACCTCTGATTACTCCTGGAGCCGCTCGACAAGGCTGCTCATTTTTGATATTTCTGTTACGGTCAACAGATCCAATGAAAAGACAAAAACCACCAATATGCTAGTCCCGTCCTTCAATAAGATCAAATTACTAAAGAGACCAACTTGGTACAGGCCCAGGGGCCCGAGGGCCCAAAGTACGTGGTGACTGTTAATATTTCTTTGCTGGAAAGTAAATCAAATGATTACGAGAGAAAGCAAAAAAAACAAGGTGACACAAAACCAGTAAAAATACATGTAAAGTAACACAAAGAGAAACAAAACAACCGCAAAGATTAGTAAGAATAGATGAAAAATGACTACGAAGAGATATTTCTTGCTGAAGAGTCAATCAAACATCTAGAAAAATCACACACACACAGACACAGCCACACGCATGCAGACAGCACTGTTACTATAAGTAAGGAGTTTAAGACTGTTTGTGATGGGCTGCACATCCACTAACACACACCAGCTACACAGGGAAGAGACACATTTAAACGATGGCATGACACTGAGCCCCGGGATTTGAGGAGGAGGAGGAGGAGGAGATGTAATGGGTTTGAGACGGAGGGGAACAATGGGCCACTCCTTCTGGCCTGCATCAGGAAGGGGAGGAGGGGGGAGGAGAGAGAGGGGAGGAGGGGAGGGGTGAGGGAGGGAGGGGAGAGAGAGGGGAGAAAGAGTAGAGGAGGGGAAGGGACAGGAGAGAGGAGAGGATGCTTACATCACAGAAAAAGAGGAGAAACTGACCGAGCAGAAGTGAAGAATGGATGAAAGAGCAAAGAGACAAGAAGAGTGAGAGATGTGGAGAAAGAGGGAGAGAGAGAGAGAGAGAGGGAGAGAGAGAGGGAGCATGAATATGGGTGTGTGGGTGAGAGAGAGAGAGAGAGAGAGAGAGAGAGAGAGAGAGAGAGAGAGAGAGGGAGCATGAATATGGGTGTGTGGGTGAGAGAGAGAGAGAGAGAGAGAGAGAGAGGGAGCATGAATATGGGTGTGTGGGTGAGAGAGAGAGAGTGAGAGAGGCTGGACAAAGGAGGAACTGACAAAATGAAAGCAGGAGACAGGGAGAGGGGGATGGTTGGAGGGAGGGAGCAATGTAGAAAGTGATGCAGAGGAGGGGGCGGGGCTCAGCGCGCGTGTGCGTGTGTGTGCGTGAGTGTGTTTACAGTACAGTTCCCTATTTCCCAGCTAAAAGCCCTTTACAGGTTGTTGTGCACATGGAAACAGACTAACTATTCACTACTGGCGTGCACACAAACACACACACACACACACACACACACACAAACACTCTCATTGTATGTACATACATGAACACACGTGCATTCAGTAATATACACGGCCATGGCTGCTTCTTTATCATGAATGCATCACATAGCTACATTTTTACTGCATGCACATTCATGCCCCCCCCCCGCCTGCACGTAGAGACTCATGTCAATATTTGTGGCCTTATCCCTCCGACCGGATCGAATCCACATCCACTGGCGACTGAGCTCCGAGCAGCGGAGAAGCCTCGGTAACGTGACGACTCCGGGGCCTGTGAACGCCACACCGCCGGTGGGTCTCTTACTTTCAAAGCGAACAACTCCTCCCTCTTTTCAGGCCTGAAGGTAAAGGTAAAGACACACGAGGAGAGACGATATAATGGAGGACAACCCGGCCGAAGCCGGCCCTTCGAGTCAAGGCCATCGCTCTACCAGAGTCCGGCCGAATCCGAATCGACAAAGACGAAGAGACGAACAAAAATGAACATCAACTCGCTCCGGGTTCGGTGTCGGACTTTTCCGTTATATTCGACAATAGTCAGGGACTGAAATGAAGAACCGTTGACACCTTGTTGTTTGGGGTTTTTTTCAGCATTGAAATTAAATTCCCCCCCCCCTGTTCCTTAAAAACTTTATTTAGCTTCTCTAGGTGAGTAATAATTTATCACTTTTCAGATCTAAGGTTACAAGGGGCTTAAAAAAGCCGCGAACACGCGCGAGGTGACGAACCGACACACGATCCGCTCGGAGCCCGTTGGCAGGGAAACACTCTGAAGCCGTTCTCCGGACAAGTTCACGACGGCGGGCGACGGAGCAGGAGCCGGTTTCCCTGAGTCACCGACCTCCGAGTGACTCACCTCCTCTGAGGGATCGGCGACGAGAAAGGTACCAGGTCAGCTGGCGGAACCTGCCGGACTGTGTCTCACACACACACACACACCCGCGTCGCCAGGCGTCGCCATTTAGGGCGTCGGTCACATGACCTGAGTCTCAGCCTCAAACTGCCTCCAAAATTCACCACGCGTGTCGCTCGCAGAGGAGACGGGTTAGTTTTCATCTTTGGCGAACTTTGTTGTGAGAACGGAAATAATCCATCAAACTTGGTTTAAAGATATTATACTAACCACTGTGACCCCCCCCCCCAAGAGAAACGCACAGAACCCAGTGAATCTCACTTCTTCACTTTCCGGTGTGAACATTCTTATTCTTATTCTCAAAGACAAAAACATTAAACTACTGTTATTTATGTGGCAAAGCAGAGAAATTACAGCCGTGGATCCTGCTGTTACTTGTTTTTCGGTTTTCTCTGCTAATGCTGAGTTTCCATCCCGAATGAACGTGCGATCAGCGGAGCAGTTCTTTGGGGAGGGGGGGGATTTTCCACACGCGTGTAAAAATAAAAAGCCGCCTCCTCCTCCTCCTCCTCCTCTCTAATCTCCCTCCGCTCCTCCTGTTCCCGTCTCGCCCCTTCCTCTTCCTCGACGCTCCCCTCCTCTCTGATCCGCCTCGCCCCCTCTGTCATGTTTGCTGCCCTTCTTCCAGCGCCCCCCCACCTCTCCTTTTGTTTCTCCTGCCTCTCCACGTTTTCTTCTTCATCTCTGCCCTCCATCTGTTCCTCTCTCATTCCCCACCTCTCTCTGATCTTTTTTTTCAGGCTTCCCCTTCCATCTTCTCTCTCCCCAGGTTTCCTCTCCTCCCTGCTTCGCTCTCTCCATCCTCCATCCTCTCACTCTGCTCCCTCTCTTCCTCTTCTGGTGCGTCTGTGCAACCTTGAAGAAAATGGATTAGAGATGAAGAGGGAGGGAGGGAGCGAGAGAAAGGAGCTTTTGTGTTGAAACGCTCCTTCACAATGAGGTAACCAAACGTGTGTGCTCCCTCCTGTCCTCCTCTTATTTTTTTTTTGACCTCCTCTTTTTTTATTTCCACCTTTTCTTCGAGCTACTGAACAACAGCCTATCTGAAGCCAAACTATGAATACATTAGCCATGAGCTTTAGAGGGCCGGGGAAAATTCTCAAGAACTTAGAAAAACGTCTCTTTGAAAGAGAGAGAGAGAGAAATGTTAATTCATATTTCTCTTTTTTCCTCATGCAAACATAGGGTGGAGGTATGTCGACGCTAATGTTATGTTAAGTTATGCATTCATTCCTCCATGATCTCCTGGCAGCCTGACGTGTGTGTGTGTGTGTGTGTGTCTAATAATAGTGAGTGAGGTAAGCTGCTTGCAACAGTCAGAGGCTGTAATGGTCATCACTGCCCTCATGACCTACTTTACACACACTGCAGGCACCCGACACACAAGGGGACATGGTGTGTGTGTGTGAGTGTGTGTGTGTGTTAGAGCTACCCAGATAAAGTACCATCTGCTGTGCGCATGCCGCCGTGCAGCTAAGACTTGCTTAAGACTGGCGGTGAAAACGCTCTCCCCTGCTGCCACGGCGACGGCGGACCGAGGTTTCCCCCCTCAACAACGCGCGGGTCGCGTCGAGCAAACGCTGAGAGCTCGCGTCAAAATCCAGTTTCGCTTCGGGCCTTCTGTGGTGTCGGACATTTCAGTCGGGCTTTATCACCGGCAGCCGTGCCTCCTGGGAACGACGTCTCCGTACAGCTAAACCACATCAGCGCGGGAAACGCGATCCCGGGGCTGGATTAACGTTCAAAACGAATGGAGCCGCGCGTTCACTCGGGCGGCGGAGTAACCGGAGGGTTGCTGGGGTGGGCGGGGGCGGGGTCGGGGCGGGGTCGGGGATTGGGGTCAAACGAGGAGCACGACTGTCACACCAGAGACCGGGTTTCGTGGTTGAGGTCGGGGAAAGGTTGTGGTTTTTTGGTTTAAATAAACAAGTCGTGTCTGAGGTCACCCTGAATTATTTATCTTATCTATTTATTTTTGATGGATTAAACCAGACCAGGATCTTTTACTGAACCTGAACCCAGGTTCTGTGAGGGAACCAGAAACAGGGATCACCTCCTCGTGCTTTTACGCCTCCACCAGCAGGCTCACGTCATAAATGTCGCAAAGACTTTGAAGTAATTTAATAAAAGTTATTGACTGTATTATGTCGTGACCGGCGCATTAATTCTTCAGTTATGGCTGGAGGTGTGAATCGAGTTTAACCCGGGCCTTCTGTGGTGTCGGACATTTCAGTCGGGCTTTATCACGGCAGCCGTGCCTCCTGGGAGCAGCGTCTCCGTACAGCTAAACCACATCAGCGCTGGAAACGCGATCCCGGGCTGGATTAACGCTCAAAACGAATGGAGCCGCTCACTCGGGCGGCGGAGTAACCGGAGGGTTGCTGGGGTGGGCGGGGGCGGGGTCGGGGCGGGGTCGGGGATTGGGGTCAAACGAGGAGCACGACTGTCACACCAGAGACCGGGTTTCGTGGTTGAGGTCGGGGAAAGGTTGTGGTTTTTTGGTTTAAATAAACAAGTCGTGTCTGAGGTCACCCTGAATTATTTATCTTATCTATTTATTTTTGATGGATTAAACCAGACCAGGATCTTTTACTGAACCTGAACCCAGGTTCTGTGAGGGAACCAGAAACAGGGATCACCTCCTCGTGCTTTTACGCCTCCACCAGCAGGCTCACGCCATAAATGTCGCAAAGACTTTGAAGTAATTTAATAAAAGTTATTGACTGTATTATGTCGTGACCGGCGCATTAATTCTTCAGTTATGGCTGGAGGTGTGAATCCAGTTTCCAGGGCCTTCTGTGGTGTCGGACATTTCAGTCGGGCTTTATCACCGGCAGCCGTGCCTCCTGGGAACGACGTCTCCGTACAGCTAAACCACATCAGCGCGGGAAACGCGATCCCGGGGCTGGATTAACGTTCAAAACGAATGGAGCCGCGCGTTCACTCGGGCGGCGGAGTAACCGGAGGGTTGCTGGGGTGGGCGGGGGCGGGCCGGGCGGGTCGGGATTGGGGTCAAACGAGGAGCACGACTGTCACACCAGAGACCGGGTTTCGTGGTTGAGGTCGGGGAAAGGTTGTGGTTTTTTGGTTTAAATAAACAAGTCGTGTCTGAGGTCACCCTGAATTATTTATCTTATCTATTTATTTTTGATGGATTAAACCAGACCAGGATCTTTTACTGAACCTGAACCCAGGTTCTGTGAGGGAACCAGAAACAGGGATCACCTCCTCGTGCTTTTACGCCTCCACCAGCAGGCTCACGTCATAAATGTCGCAAAGACTTTGAAGTAATTTAATAAAAGTTATTGACTGTATTATGTCGTGACCGGCGCATTAATTCTTCAGTTATGGCTGGAGGTGTGAATCGAGTTTAACCCGCTCGGTGAATGTTTGTGCCAGCTGTAATGCCATTTCCCTCCAGATGTTCCCTGGGGATGGACATGAGGCTGAAGTGACCCCGACCTCTGACCCGTAGCCACCAAAATCTAATCAGCTCAGCTCAGCTGTCTGTGATTATACCGATGTCTTTGGTATCGATGTATTCGCGACTTGTCAAATATGTGAACCGACGTAAGGACGAGTCCATAGAAAACATAAACGCGTTTTCCACAAAACCTGTTTACTGTTGTCGCATCAAGTTGCATCGCTGATATTTGAGACTGCAACCGATATTCTTTTTTTTTTAAATTATCAATTAACATGTCAGTTATTTTCTTGATTCAAGGATTAGAAAACAGAAAAAAAAGAAAACCTTCCATCCCAGTTTCCTGAAGAACGAGGTTGTGTCATCCTCAGGAACATTTACCAGGAAGTGCGATTGATCGAAACCATGGTGGATAATATTAGTACAGGAAAGATTCCTCTAGAATTTATATCCATCTGGTTCATGCGACCGTCACTCTGCAGCCTAAGGGACAGAACCGCATCCACTCACCTCAAGGTCAAGACCCGCCGCCACTGAAACGCGTGTGATAACCGCTGCCACCTCACGTTAATTCTTTGGGCTTCAATAAGGAAACGACTTCTGTGGTCTCCACCCGCGCGTCTGCCGTCGAAGGCGGAAAAAACCAAACAAACAACACCACAAAAAAACCAACACAAAAAACTCCCACAAAAACAACACAAAAAAAACAAAACACAACAAAAAAAACGCAAGCACCGGAGATGCCTCCTCTGAAAATCACTTTATCAGTGTGATAAACAACACGTAATATGGAAAATAGTGTTATTCCCCTGGCAGCTACCCCCCCGCTTTAATATACTGTAACTGTGTCTGCATGTATAAAGTAAATATTTCCCCTGTTTAATGCCTCAGGGCAGGAAACATGACATCAGTGTTGTGAGTCATTGTTTTCCACATCATTCACATTAACTGATCTGCGCTAGGGTCGGCGTGAACGTGAGTAAACCGTCCATTGATCTTTTCACACTTTAATTTATCCAGGGAGAACGTTTATTTCTTATTTATTTATTTATTTTTTTTTTTTTGGGGGGCAGTGTTTTATATTTAAATGCTTTTGCAGCTGCCTGAGATTTACACCACTGCCCTTGGACCGGTAATGAGATTAAAACACCTGAGGCTGTATTAAGAAATGAAGGTTTTCAGAATTTTTTAAAATTTTCTAATTTTTTCTTTAAAATCTTCCGTGGATGATTTTAGGGATAAACTCAGCGAAGTCCCAGGCATATTGTCACATCTCTCTACAATCTCATAAAATTACCTGAAATGAGAAGAAACGGAACGTGAAATAGTTATAATTTGGTCCATAGCACTTAGTTCTTGTTATTCTTGCCTTGTAACCTTAATAAGCTGATAAACTAACAGCTCTTCCTCAGAGTTACACTGGTCACAAGCTGTATGCGGGGGGGGGGGGCACCCTGCGAATGCTGACCGGGTTGAAAAACGACTCTCGAGCGCCTGTTTTTGCAGAATCACTTGCAGGAAAAACACGGAAACACGCCGCTCTCTGCTGCTACACACCCCACGGGGGTGTGTGTGTGTGTGTGTGTGTGTGTGGACTCACGGTAAATTAGGTTTGCTCTACATTTTTGGGGGGTGAGCCATGCAACATTGATGGGGAGGTGAGCTCTATGTAGGCCAGTGAGAGGGAGCTTTAATGCACTTTAATGTACTCGGGGACGGCAGGGATGTAAGTCTATGACGTGGGTCGGTTCGGGAGTCCCCCCCCCCCACACACACACACCACCACCACCCACTTGGTTTCCATTTGGCTCAATAATTTACTTGGTTGTTTTTTGGGAGAGGGAACGAGGAGCAGATCCACTCCGTTTCAATTAAAATCAATTTCTACTTTCATATTCTCCCTTCGGCTTCTCTTCTCAGTGTCTTTTGCTTTCTTTCTGCCCCCCCCCCCCCCCCCAGTTCATCCACTCTCTCCCTTGATATTCTGTCCGTCAGGCAGTGTAAAGGGACTTTATATCAATGCTTTATGAAACTTCTGTAATCCAAGATAATTACTTCCTCGCCGATGAGGCACGTTCCTGAGTCGCCACTGTTCCCACCAGGTTTAGAGTTTTATCGTGGCCGTTTCTGATGTTTTTTCTAAGTGTGAGATGGATTTTTCTTTGTAAAGCAACATGAAATCCACGAGTTATGCGAGACTGCGAAGCATCGCACAGAGGTCGGACACGGGGGGAATGTCTACGGCCGTCAATCGGCGAGGCCGTTCGTTTCTTTCCAACCGAATCTCAGCCACAGCGAACACGTTCGTTTTTACTCTCTGGTTAGCAGTAAAAACAAAAACCAGTTGAATACTGATCCCAAAAACGTAACTTTTCATTGGTGTTCAAGGTCGAGGATACAATTAGCTGGGCCTGAGTCTGCGATCTGAAGGCTCCGGTCCAGTGGCCCTGAAGTAAGATCTGAACGATTTCCCTGGCGCTTTACGTCTTAGTCGGAGCAACACCGCAGCCTGGGAATATTATTTCTTCCTTTCGGTCTTTTCCTCCTGCTCAAAAAAAACCAAAAACTTTTCCCAGACCTTTTCAGGATCAGTGTGAAAATGAAGGTTGATTTTCCTGTGACGGTTGAAAGTGACAACTTTGGACGAGCGGCGGATTCTACGGCCCCGATGCTGCGTCACTGGACTTCCCCTAAAGGAATGGACCCGCCGACGGAACCGCCGACGGAACCGAATCATAACAGCCGCCATCATCGCCATCATCCTCCTACTCGTCCTCACCAGCCACTTCGTCATCACCCCCAGTTTGCACACGTGTGCAACCATGTGAGACCAGTGAAATGTAAAAAAGGCTATGGACACACATGCATGAGCACACAATTCCAACTGTAGAGGTCTGTGTATAATGTCGCACCACACACACACACACACACACACACACACTGGTAAATGGGTCATATATATATATATATATATATATATATATGTGAGTGTGTGTAATTACAAGTGCGTGAATCCAACCAAAACAAAGGCCTCCCTGTTTTCTTCTGCCGGCCCTGATCTCTCCCTTCTACACGACGACACCCCACAAATATTATCTCGATCAAAGAGTCATTGTGAGGCTGAGGCCGCTGGCGACAGAGGCCTCTTTGGCTGTGCTTCTATTTCCAGGCCGGTTTGAACTTAAAGCACTTAAACCCTAAAGAAAATTCAATTTTGTCTGAATATCAGTGCAGCTCATCCTCTGTTTGGCCAAAACGCCTGGAAAACCAGAAAAGGGCGATTTAATCCTTTTTTAATCCTTTTTTTTATGCATCAAATGAGTGTGGTCCGTTGTTTTCGACCCCAAACGATCTGTCTGGGAATAAACGTTCCAGTTCTCAAACTGCAGAGAAGGGAAACTTCGGAGCTTCGGCCGCGTGCTCGATCCCGGGACTTCGTCCGGTTCGTGTTTCGACGCGCCGACACCCTGGCACGCGATTCGTCCTCCGCGCCCGGCAACGGGCCTCCGCCGCGTCGTCCCCCGAGAGGAAGGGCGCCACGGTACACGTCGCACCGTAAATTAAAAAAAAAGGTTCAGCAGATAAGGAGATCAAAGTTTTAACAGCCAGAGGTTGCTGGATTCCTCTGACACCCCCCCACGCCCACCCCCCTCTTTTTTCTCCCCCGTTCATCGTCTCTCATCATCATTCTGTTTGTGTTTTCTTTTCCCTCTGCTGCTTTTTCTTCCTCCCACAATCGCGGTTTCTCTCTCATCATCCTGACTAGGGAGCGGGTCGGGGGGGGGGGGGGCTGGTTTCCACCTCTCTTGTTTTGTCATGTGTGTACGACAACACATGACATTAGGCTCTGACAGCTGGCGGTGGAAGCGGTGGAGAGAGAGGAGCCTGAAAGCGATAAGACGCCCGATGCGTTTCCTGTCGCCGCCGCCGCGAGGAACGTTTCCTGTCCAAAAAAAAAACAAAAACGAAAAAAAAAACACAACAACAAAAATAAGAAAACGTGAGGAATCTTCTGCCGCAGGACCGAACACACCTCCGCCTCCGTGCCTCTTTCAGCCACAGTCCTCTGCTTTGTGTCTTTGTCTTTCGCCTCCGTTTTCACCTCAGCTGAAACAATTAGCCGATTAACTGACTCGTCAACTGACCCAACAACTGGTGAAAAAGGCAGATTATTCTCTGGTTCCAGCTTTTAAACATGAAAGGATTTTGCTTCTTTACTTTAGTACGATAATTAAAAAGTGAATTTCTTTGGGTTCAGGACATTTGGTCGAACAAAACACAGCATTTCGACGCGTCGCCTGGGAAACGGTGATTGGCCCTTTTTTTTCTCACTATTCCTTTTGACTTTTTACTGCCAAACAATAAACAATGAGCAGATTAACTGACGATCAAATAACTGTCGGCTGCATCTCTTCGCTCCGACGTGTTACTGGCCATAAGATCTGTTCTCTACGTCTCCAATAATTTATTTTCCTCCTCCCCACCTCCTCCGCTTTCTGAACCACCTCCTCCCCCGTTTCCTCCTCACTCTACTGACTCCTCTTCACCCCCCCCCTTTTTCTAAAATCATATCTCTCAGGTTTCTTCCTTCCCTTCGTATCATCACTTTGTCTCACACCTTCTCCTCCATCCATTGTCTTTATCTTCCCTCTACATCTCTCACTTATCTCCAGCTCTTCCTTTTCAGTCACTTGCTGCAGTGTGTGTGTGTGAGTGTGTGTGTGTGTGTGTGTGTGTGTGGTTGTGTGTGTGTGTGTGCATCCTGCAGCTTGCGGCTGTGTCTGTGGCCTTGAGAGGTGAAAGACAATGCCTGGAGCCCCTCCCTGCCTCGCTCTCTTTGCCTACCTCCCACACACACACACACTCTCACACACACACACACACACACACACACACACACACACACACACACACACACAGGCTACGTGATGAACACAAAGACCCAGACTGTAGAGCCGTTCTCCTCCTCGACCTCACTCCCTGCACCACTCCCACACACACACACACACACACACACACACACACACACACACACACACACACACACACACACACACACACACACATTCCCACAATACCAGCCACACAGAGACACACACTCATTTCAATGTAAGCTTCAACTTATTGAAGCAATAACTGTCTCTGCATCAACTGCACCTCCCCAGGTTCCTCCGTCCCCCACCCTCTCCCTGGAGGAGTCCTATATCCACCCCCCCCCCAGGGGCCCCATTTTTCTGTTCCCAGCACTTCTTCTGGTGGCCCTAAATCAACGCTAGTGTTTCCTTTGGAGTCCAACATCACCCCCCCCCCCGCTGCATGGCACCACATAAGCCCCCACCTTGCCACCAAAACCACTGTATATACCCCCCAACTCCACCGAAGAGTTCTATCTCTGACCCTGGAGCCGGGTTCTGTCCCAACTATGCAACCGTGCATCCATCCCAGACAACACCACAGGGCTCCGTATCAATCCATATCTCACCCCCCCCCCAGGGGCCGATCTCCAGCCCCCACATCCCCTCGCAGTCCCCTATAGTAACCCCCCCCCCCGATCGTCCTGTATCAACCAGCTCCTCTGTATCTTCACTGTCTGCTATATTTAACCCCCCTCCCCTGAAAGCTCCCAGTAGAGCTGAAATCCAAACACACACACACACACACACACACACACACACACCTCCTCAGATTATGACTGATCGCTATGAACGAGGCCGACGGCCAAGCCGGGTCTTTTTTGTTTTTTTTTAACACGATGGGCGTGGTTGGCCCGTCGCCGCGAATCACATCCGACTGGACGCGACCGTCCCCAAGTTCAGGGTGAGTCAACGCAGATGTTTCTAGGTTTTAGGAGCTATTTTCATATTATAACAAAAAAAGAAACAATAAATTGTTAATCTGACGCATAATTAGGTTGTAACAAGAACGAGAACTCGGGAAACGCTTCATTCATTTCATAGTGGGAGTTTGCTGCTGGTCGTCGTCCGCAGGAGAAGAAACTCGATCGTTGTGGTTTCGGATTCCGCTATTTTTTTTTTGTGTAAATTTCTAAACCATCAATCGAGAAAGAAATCGTCAGATTAGCCGATAAAGAGCATCATGGTGAAAGCCCGTTGAGACACAAACCTTTAACTCTTAACTCTGAATCAGTTTCTCGGGCGATTTCAGCAAGTTTGAGCAAATTTAAAAAGGAGACATTTTTAACAACTTTCATCGCTGCACGAATAACACGTTGATATTTTGATTGGAAGCTCTTGCTCAAATTTGCGTTTATGGGTCTGTGCGGATCTGTGTCACGATATATGTGGCAGACGATCAACACGAATCCAAAATGGTTCAGTCGGTGTCAACTTCCATTATAATGATCATGATGTGGGTTAATCACATATTTAATATTTACCAGATCAATACAAGCAGCAGTAAGAAAGCCCTTAATTTCATTAATTTAAAATCAGGAAAGTATAAATATTTCATTGGGGTTTTTTTTTGACACAGTGGTCACATCTACATGTTGCTTCAGAGGCTTTCTGTCAATTTTCATTCTTCTTGAAAAAAACAAAACGAAACAAAACAATAATTTGCATCCAAAGTGTTTGCAGGAATTCAGAGACATAAATTATCGACGGAAAACATCAACGTCGGCGTCATCGGCCTTAAAATAAACAAACAAAAAAAACCCAACGCGCACATTAGCCGAAACTGAATTCCTCCATACGATCGCAGCGCTCTCACCTAATGGAGTCACTCAGCGGAGAGTGGAGGAGAGGTTTCCTTGACAACCATGTAGGGGTTACAGAGTACACTCTACTGAGTAACACAAGACACTATATATTGTATATTTGCTCCTTATAGACTCGGGATGTTTAACCGCAGTGGTGCTGGATCAGTGCCGGTCAATCGTTTTTGACAGTGCAGAAGTAAAAACTCTGTTCATGGGAAATACTAAGACTCTAAGACTGTTTATGAGGAAAATAGTTATTAATTTATCTATAGATTTATTGGTAAACCAGTCAAAATAATTCATAGCGGCTCAAGCCAAACACATTCATCACAAAGTGTTTGACAGGGAATCAGAGAAGCGAATAAAAGCATTAGTATTTGGATTAAAAAAAAAAAAGTGAAAAGGCTTCTTCTTTCTTTCTTTCTTTCTTTATCTGCTGTCATCAGTGTGTTTTAAAGCAGCAGACGCTGTGAGCTCAACAGTCTGGGAGCTCTGTGGTCAGGGTTTGGAGATCACACACAGACATGTATGTGTGTATGTGTGTATGTGAATGTATGTGTGCAGAGCTCCACATACATTCATCCATCCACCCACCCACACACTCACACACACACACCCGGCCAGTGTGCTTCTCCCTCGGCTGTCTAGAACCATATTTTATGAAACTTTATGACCTCGCTGTAAAACTCGGCCGGTTATCACAACTCACCCCGGGTCTTTATTAACTAGTTAAAGTCCAGGCCTCTTTACGTCTCCCTGTCTGGTTCCTTCCTATAGCTGTGGGACCAACATGTTACACATGAAAAAAAAAAAAAAACAATAATGAGAGTAATGACCTCAGTTGATATAATACACAGATATTTTCCCTGTGAATTGATTAAATATGTAATTATGCATTCATGAAATTTAGTCCGCGCTCAAACAGGAACACGAAAACACCTTTTTGACATGATAACAGCTATTTGTGCTAATTGATGCATTACTCTGAAGAGATAATTGCCACCTACATTCGTCCTGCGATTGAAACTAATATCTATAACGCTTTTTTTTCTTTTTTTTCTTTTCTAAAACAGAAAATTCTGCCCTGAGTTATTTGTCTATGAGCTCAGGAGTAGCTGAGCTTGAATGAATTCATCTTCTGAGTTGGCGAATGTGTTGTGGAATTTATTATTTTGTTTTTTAAATATATATCATATATCATGACAAATATATTTTACCCTTTGCCTTTAAGCTACGAGTGAAATTAAAGTCAGATTTATGATTCTTCCAGTCTGAATCCCTGTTAACTTAAACTTCAACCAGACGACGCGACGCGTTGGATCTTTATCGCTCGTGTATATTGTTATGAGGGGAGGGGCCACACATACACACTGAGGGCCAAGGTCGGGTGGGGGGGGGGGTGCAAGGGGGCAAGGGGGCGGGTGGCATGGGGGGGGGCACCTCCTTTCTATCTGTCTTGTCAACAACAAGGCCAAGGACCGCCGTTCATAAAACACTGCCCACCCTCCTCCTGTTAGTGTGTCTGTGTGCTTTTGTGTATGTATGTATATGTGTGTGTGTGTGTGTGTGTGTGTGTGTGTGTGTGTGTGTGTGTGTGTGTGTGTGTGTGTGTGTCCAGGTCAAGGTTAAATGGGAACTGGCCCAGTGCTGCTGAGGTTTCACCTCTAACACAAAGAGAGAACAGGACCCTTCCTGTTCACTCTGGTTACAGCAGACAGCACTTTCAACCTTTATTTAATGCAAAACAAACATTGATTCAACGTCCAGATCGCACCTCAAGTTTTAATCTGAGCTGTAGCTTCACCTCAAAAGAAGAAAGCAGAAGAACAAAAGAGGAATTAACTACTTTAGAAAATATACGTTGAGGTGTAAAATAATTACTGATAATCTACTCGGCAGCCGATATATTCTGATGGATTCAGATGAAAGCTCTTTAAAAAGGTAGTAAGTGAACCTTGAGTTATAATGTTTTGTGAGCTTAATAATATGATTTGTTTTCCCGGAACACCAAGTAATCGGGGCGAACGATGAAACGATAAGTCGATCTATCAGGTGTTCGCCAGAAATCGATAATCGATCAATTACTCGTTCAAGTCTCTGGGAAATGTGAAATGCCAAACAAATGCAGCTATTTGCAAGGAAATTGGATAAATTAGGGTTTAGGTGAGAAAAAAACAACAAGAACAGCAAAAAACTGAAAAAAATTTGAAGATGGGATTATTATTCAAATAATGAGTCGTCGTAAAATCATTGTACATCGCAGCCGTTCAGATATTTGGCACAGCTGCCCCGGGAAAAAAAAAAAAACAACCTCTGAGTCACGGCCAATTCTGAACGAAAGGGATCTGTGTGTGTGTGTGTATGTGTGTGTGTGTGTGTGTGTGTGTGTGTGTGTGTGTGTGTGTGTGTGTGTGTGAGTGAGAGAGAGTGAGCGAGGCAGAATGGGGACTAGAATAAAGAGCGAGCATCCTCCCTCCAAAGAGGTATAGATATAGGCATGAATAAAAACACAAACACAAACACACACACACACACACACACACACACATACACAGAAATCAGATGTGGGCACTGGAGTGGAAGAGAGGGAGAAGGTGAGGATAATAAAATGTAATGAAACATTGGCAGAGAAGTGAGAGAAGTGTGTGTGTGTGTGTGTGTGTGTGTGTGTGTGTGTGTGTGTGTGTGTGTGTGTGTGTGTGTGTGTGTGTGTGTCTTTTTTTGTCATGTATTCAGGAAAATGACACCGCAGGCTCTGTGCAGGACGACGACCCAGCTTCATTCTCTCGCTCCATCTCTTTCAGATGGAGGAAAAGGAAAAGACAGGAAAAATACAAATAAATAGAAGACACAGTAGATAAGGTTTGACTGGGGGAGAGAACGAGCAGGACGCAGCTGTTCTGAGCCCGACGACGGTCAGATGTGCGTTTGTGCTAGAGAGAGAGAGAGAGAACCCCAGAAAATGAAAGATATCACAGCGAGGTCCCGTCGTTTTCCCTCTTTCATCGGCATCAAGAAAAACAGGATCGGGAAGGAAAAATAAAAAAGGCAAAAGAGAAGAGAGGCATCGTCCGCGGGACGGGAGGAAGGACGGGAAGCCGCAAGGCAGCGAGGAAGCAAACTCCCTGACAGGAGAATGTGAGGCGGCTCTGATGCCGACAGGAGGCTCGTTAAAAAATAATCAGCGGCTTATTAATGTAAAGGGGTTTTTGTGTTTTGGTTTTTTTTTAAAGGTAAAAGCCAGATACATCATCATACAGAGAAAGAACCTTAACAGCTTGCGAGAGGATTTTTAAGGTTTCCAGCTCTTATAAAACACTGTTGGCAGCAGTCAGACTTTTATTTAGGCTTTTATTTGGATTTACTGTCCCTGGATGTTCGGGTTCAGCTATCTTCTCGTTTTTATTGTGTAACGTTATATGTCCAATTATGTGCGTCTTTTTTCCTCAGCTCTTTATCAGGAAACTCAAATATTCAGACTCAGGCACTGTGGCACCTAATGATTGGATTGGTGCAATTTTTCTTTCACTCGACCAGGTAATTTTTAGACAAGATAATGTTAAAAACAAAAAAAAAAACAGTTGAAAAATCCTCCATCACTTGTCGCCAGAGCACCAAGCGACGCCCTCACAGCGTCCAGGTAATAGTCTGAGCCGAGGATGTTCAATTTATGCTGATACAAAACAAAGAAAAGCTGCAGATCTGCAAAGCTGTTGCTTGATATTTGATACTGTCAGTGGATAATATTTGTTGATTTTAGCACTAATCTTTAATAAAACAGGAATTTGAAAAAAAAATGAAATTTGGTGCATTTAGAGCTAAAGAGATGATTTTAATGGCCTGAACCTCATGAGCCCAGACCTCAGCCTAACTCGTCCCACAAGACGCGCTGACACGGAATCGACGGCGGCGTCGCCACGGGTCACGGCGAGGGGATGTCGACCGGCGTTGCCATGAGCCTCTTGCGTCAGCTGCCCCCCCCCCCGACGAACGGCTGACATCTCCTGCAGATAGTGACCTGTGACCTAGAGGTCAGAGTTTACCCGGGTAATGAGACCGACCCTGGGAAGGAAAACCACGTCCTCGTCCCCTCATCTGCAAATTTCAAAAGTTGGCTTATGGAAAACAGGCACTTCCTGCTGGATGTGAATCAAAAAAAAAAAAGGTTAAATATTCACACAACATTAAACAGATTACTCATGTTTGAGTCTGAATGTACAGAGTGGTATAAAACTAATGGTGTTAGAGGAGGATTTATCTACTGATGCTGCTAAAACCAGCAGATGAAAACTGTGTAGGAGGCGTGTGTTTGCATGTGTGTTTGCGTGTGTGTGTGTGTGTGTGTGTGTGCGCGTGTTTGTGTCCGAACCGCAGCTCAGAGATGTGTGCAGCGTGTGCAGATGATAATCCTTCACAAATCTGCGTGTGTTTATAAAAGTGAGTGTGTCTTGTACATCAACATGTGTAAAGGATGAAGAGCAAATCTATCCCTAGATGTGTTGGGGGGGGGGCTGTGTGTGTGTGTGGGGGGGGGCTGTGTGTGTGTGTGTGGGGGGGTGAAGATGATTATTTTCAGGGCTAGATGGGTTAAGGTTGTGTGTGTGTGTGTGTGTGTGTGTGTGTGTGTTTAACTATTCCTACCAACAGTAAATGAAGGATTGAGGGTGGATGGGTGGAGGAGGAGGAGGAGAGAAAGGGATGAAGAGGTCAGCAAAGAAAGAATAGAAGAAAGAGGAAAGAGGAGGAGTGAGTCCGGGGCAGTGGATGAAGAGATGGATGGATGGAGGATAGAAGGATGACGGATGATGGATGGATGAAAGGGAAAGATGTGGATGCTCAGAAGGCCACAGTGAGTTCAAGCTTAAACATCTGGGTGGTTTGGATTGGAGGGTAAGAGCACCTCCGCCCCCTCCGCCCCCTCCGCCTCTGTAACATCTGTTTCATCTCGGCCACCTCCGGGGCAACCCCCCCCCCCCATGCTCCTCTCATTCACTCCTCTTTAGCCTCTGGTCTCTAGGTTCACTGCTTTTTCCCTCCATCATCCCTCTCCTCCTTCTACGTCTCCGTCCCTCCAGCCTCTGCTCCGTCACCATTACGGCTGAATAATACGAATGTGTCGCCGGGCGCCTGCTAGAAAAAAGAAATTTTAAAAAACGGTTGCGGCGGAATCAGTTCTGCACGAGAAGCAAAGAACAAGCAGGAAAAAAGATAAAGGAAACTACCAGAAATTTACAACGGCGCCTGAAAGTCAAAGCTTCTATAAAAGGAACTTGGACGACAACGACAAAAACGTCTCCGTGACAACGTGTGGACAGAAGTTGTATCATGTCGTGTCGAGTTGTTTAAATTTAGAATAAACTGGGAATGTTTATTAATGTCGCTCAGTGAACGTAATTAGACCCAAGTTTAATGAATGAGACGTCCAAAGAAAAGTTATTTCCTCACATGGCGAATCCCTCAGTGATGCGGCGACGCCAGTGGCTTCGGGTCATAAACGGGAGAAACACACGTTTGTTCTCGGGATTTTTTTTTGATCAATTTTTTTTCAATAAAAATAAAAAAAAAAAAAAAAAAAAAAAAAAAAAAAATGCATCTTTATGAAAGCCCCCCCCCCCAGAAAGACGCATTGTCTGCTGCACTGAACAGGCTGTGTTATGTATGAGCCTACGTAAATATACACCCCCCCGACAAAAGGACCTCAGATCTCCCTCTGTTCTCAGCTCTAAGCCAGAGATGGTCCCACCACAGCGTCCTGCTGCTCCCTCAGGTGTGTGTCTGTCTCTTTGTTTTATTGCACTGGCTGTGTGTGTGTGTGTGTGTGTGTGTGTGTGTGTGTGTGTGTGTTTGAATGCATGGCTCTTTATAGGTGGGGGGGGGAGGGGGGTACAAATCAATTTCACATTTATTTTTTTTATTTTTTTTTATTCAACCAACCCCAAAAACAACCCAAGAAACAACAGACAGCACCACCCCCCCTCCTCCCCCCCCACACACACACACAGGTTATGGTGAACACACAGACACCTTG
Organism: Istiophorus platypterus; assembly: GCA_016859345.1. Lineage (NCBI taxonomy): Eukaryota > Metazoa > Chordata > Actinopteri > Istiophoriformes > Istiophoridae > Istiophorus > Istiophorus platypterus. The sequence continues at coordinate 18,600,054 of CM029111.1, forward strand.
AACCTTACTGGGTTTGTTAGACTGGGTCTGGGGGGGGGGGGCAGGAAAAGGGTGGCGAGTGAAGGATGTGGAGCGTGCGACTTTCTGACTTTCTGAAAAAGGAAAAAACAAGAAGTGTAGACGACACAACGCGTTTCCGACACAGAACGGTTCCGACACAGAAGCTTCCCGACACAGAACGTTAATGACACAGAACGGTTCCGACACAGAACGTTCCCGACACAGAACGTTCCCAACAAAGAACATTCCCGACAAAGAACGTTCCCGACACAGAACGTTCCCAACACAGAACGTTAATGACACAGAACGTTAATGACACAGAACGGTTCCGACACAGAACGTTCCCGACACAGAATGTTCCCAACAAAGAACGTTAATGACACAGAACGGTTCCGACACAGAACGTTCCTGACACAGAACGTTCCTGACACAGAACGGTCCCGACACAGAACGTTCCCGACACAGAACGTTCCCAACAAAGGACACAGAACGGTTCCGACACAGAACGTTCCCGACACAGAACGTTCCCAACACAGAACGTTAATGACACAGAACGGTTCCGACACAGAACGTTCCCGACACAGAACGTTCCCAACACAGAACGTTAATGACACAGAACGTTAATGACACAGAACGGTTCCGACACAGAACGTTCCCGACAAAGAACGTTCCCGACACAGAACGTTCCCAACAAAGAACGTTAATGACACAGAACGGTTCCGACACAGAACGGTTCCGACACAGAACATTCCCGACACAGAACGTTAATGACACAGAACGTTCCCGACACAGAACGGTCCACGCCGAACTTCACGGTCCGATAAGTCAACCAGCTGACTGGACTTAAGTTCGGTCCACGCCCACGCAGACGTCTCAGGGAGTTTAGCCTGTGGACAAACATCCTATATAAAAACTCAGATCCAGAGAAGACGTCCATTCGCCGAAGCCTGTTCTGTTACAGCCTGAATCTTTACGCTTCTATGTCGGACCTACGTTAGTGTCCTACGGCTAAAAAACACCGAGATGTCGACCTGTGGACTCGCCGGAGGAGAAGTCGGGGGATCACCCGGGTCGTTACGATATGACGTCCCGGAACCGTGAATGTCCGAACTAAATTTCATGGCGGTTTAGTTGAACGGTTGTGGAGAAATTTCGGTTTACACCGAAGTGTCTGCTGACAGCCATCCCTCCGTTAGCTCTGTTAGCCACGGCGCTAACAAGCCAAAAAGACTCATTCTTAAAAAAACACCATCGACCTTTAACTGCTGTAAATCAACAAGTGATACTGAATTATTGCCAGAAGTGACATTGCCCCCATTTTACATTAATCAGCTTTGTTTACTTTGATGAGTGTTTTTTTCTACATTTTCCGTAACCCAGAGAAATCGGCCTGAACTTGTTGCTTTCAGCTGGGAGGCGTTTCGGGAAAAAAGGCGATCGCAGCGACGCGGCCGAACACTGATCCAGTGTCTGGTGTACGTGACGCTTTCTCCACATTGGTGACTATGATATGAAGGGAAAAAACAAAAAAACAAAAACAGTATCTTTGCTGAATTGAGAGCCAATCAAGTTTATTCAGACACTCCTGCAAAGGTTGTGGAGGCTTCGGTGTCTCGCAGCCCCAGGCCTCATTAAAGCCAGGCAGGAGGGCTGATGCACTCCGCAGCAAATCAACCAGCTAACTGGAACACACACACACACACACACACACACACACACACACACACACACACACACACACACACACAGGAGGAAAAACTACAACTTAGATACACAACTGTACTGATATAAAACAGACACACAAGGGGAAAAAGAAACTGAGCCACACAAACGCGCACCATGCAAACATGAGAGCAGAGGTGTGTGAATGTATATTAACACCTCTGGGGGTTGTTAATTATTAAGCAGCTACCGCTCCAGAGTTCAGCGGAGAGCATCCCTCACCGACACACACACACACACACACACACACACACACACACAGCTAGTCAAGAGCGCATATAAAACATACCATGTTCATCCATATGCAGCTAAATAAGATCGTGCAAGAACAAGTGCAAACATATACAAACTAATGAACATGCATACCGTATATAACAAATACATGAATCTAATGATGTGAAGGCCGCGTACGCGCACCAACAAAACCTGCACCACATTCGAACGCATCTGGTTAACTAGAATTATTGCCCTTGGTCGTTCTGCCTCCGCCAGGCGGTCGAGCTGACCCGACAAGGCCGCTTCTGACCGGACGCAAAGTCGTGGCCGTGACATGGATGCTGCCGCAGAGAAGCTAAGCTAAAAGAAGTGGATCCCTCACGCACAGAAGAGCCACACGGCTGCAAGGCGTCACAGGTGGACGCCCAAGATCAGTGTCACCGATTCGGTGAAAATATGGACGCGATCGCATCACTTTTGTTCGGAACTCGAAGATATTCCTCTGCGGCGTTTCCAAGATATTGCGTACGTGAGAAGTTGACGGACGCCCCACGCCGCCGTACGCTGCCGTGCATCCGCACAAACAACACAATCAATGTATGCTTCTGCGCGGCTGCTGGCACAGCGGCATGAAAACGCACAATCCAGGAACCTGCACGGTGGAAATGTCACATGTTAATGCCTCTGTGCATTTTTAATGTTGTTTCCATTAAGCTGGCCACCATCCTAAAGCAGGCTGACACCACAACGATCTAAAACTATGTATATGTACGTGTGTGTGTGTTTGTGGGCCTGCCGGAGAAATAGGGCATTTACATTAGAAACATTCATAAGACACACATTTGTATTTTAAAGTCCACTGTTCCTGGTAAATTGCTGCGCAGAGGCTTTTATCCAAAGTGTCTCGCAGCAGAACGTCGCATTGCGTTTAATGTCTTTTTGTAAAAAACTCCCAAAGATGCGATTAAACCAAAGAAACCAACGGTGGGTTTTTTAAGCCAGAGGAATTTTAACTGCTGCCAAACTCAAAAGCTGGACGAAGGAAAAAGAACAAAACAATCGAGACCTCGTCCGGACCAGACTTGTTTATCTGGACTCAAACGACTCGGGTAATTTGCATGTCACACTCTGAGTGATAGGAGCAGTCAGATCGCAGCGGTGTTACGTAATAATTTTTATTCTTTACTGCAGACACTGATTTAAGTGACATAACCGCCTTTATTTATCTTATTTTATTCTATTCTTTATTTTATTAATCCCAGCATTTGTGCTGTATTTTGGCTAGTTTCCTCATGTATTTCATATCTGTATATCTATATATCTATATGTCTATATATCTATATATATATCCTATATACAATATTTTTCTACTGTTACTTGATTCCCCACGAAAATCTTCCAATTTGCAGCCCTGACACCCAGAAGGCCGGGACCCACTCAAGCAGGACAACGTGGACAAAAACAGGACAGAGGCTTTTTTCTACGTTAAGTCTCCTTGGAATTAGTGAAAAACGTCAACCTGAACCACCTTGTTGCCAGAGAAACACTGATACTGGACAATTCCTCAATTTCTTTCTTTCTATAATGTTTGCACGTAAAAACTATGGGGGGGGGGCAACGATAGGGGCAGGTAGCGGCTAAATTAACTATAGTCATGTTACGGCATCAGGAAAGGAAAACACTGTGGTAACGACTGAAAAAAACAACAACACTGATAGTCAGACTGTGACGGGAGGAAAATTCCAGCCCTTCGAACCGAGCTCGGGTTCGTCTCGCCGACGTGAGCCGGCGTCGGCGCGTCGGGGCGTCGGCCGGCATCGGTCCACCAGGCGCCTCCAGCTCACTGGTCGCAGGGAGGATGATTTAATCCAGTGCTCCCTCCTCTCCCCCTCTTTCTAATTCAGCTGAACGCCTGACCTCCATCCCTCCATCCATCCCCACGGTTCAGACCCTCCCTCTCCTCCTGGCTCACCCTCCTCCTCCTCCTCCTCCTACCCCCACTCGGTTATGGCGTGGGGGGGGGGGGGGCTGGAGGATGAGGAAGGGAGGAGGAAGGGGATCAAAGTCATCCTGTCGTTTGTTTCCTACTGCCCTACTTTCCTCTGCTGCTCCGCTTTAACACATTAGACCATGTGGGCCACTGGCCTACAGCACCGATGTGTGTGTGTGTGTTTACTGTGAACACACACAGTATATACACACTTGTACGTGCATGAATGTGTGTGAGTGTGACGGAGACTTCTAGCTGTGCAGCCTCCTAGTGTGGGTATGTGTGTGTGTGTTCACCAACACGGGCAGGTGCATAGATGTGTGTGTGTGTGTGTGTGTGTGCGTGCATGCGTGTGTGAGTGAGAGAAAGAGAGAGAGAGAGAGAGAGAGAGAGAGAGAGAGAGAGAGAGAGAGAGAGTGAGTGTATGACAGAGATTTCTAGATGTGCAGCCTCCTATGTGTGTTTACACCAACATGGGTAACTGCATAGATGTGTGTGTTTATGTGTGTGTGTGTTTGTGTGAGTGTGTGTGTGTGTGTGTGTGTGTGTGTGTGTGTGTGTGTGTGTGTGTGTGTGTGTGGTTGTGTTTGTGTGTGTGTATGGTTGTGTGTATGTGTGTGTTTGTGTGTGTGTGTGCGTATGTGTGTGTGTGTGTGTGTGTGAGTGTGCGTGACTGTGGCAGGGCTCCGTCCCTGAGGGCAGGGGGAGGCAGCCGGGGAGGTAAACTCTGCCCTCCTCATGTCTTTATGGATTGCAGCCCGGCTCAGTTCCTGCCTGTTTGCCTGACTGTTCACTTGACGGCATCTCTGACCGACTGCTGCCCGTTTGTCCGTCTGCATTACGGCGCACTGCCTGCTACGCCACCTGCTCGCCTGACCGCCTATACCCGCTACAGCAATGTCTCCCTGTCCGTGCGGATACCTGGTCGCTGTTGTGACACCTTGTCGCTCTGATTACACCTTTGAAAAAAACGCGACCGATGCAAGGTTTCCAACATCCGGACGCAGTTGGGGTCATGGTTACAATAATAAACGTGGTTAGAGTTGTGGAACGGTGACGGGTTAGGGTTAGAAAAAGCTCCCAGCCATCCCAAACTAAATGAGCTGTGGGCTTGTTTCGTTTTTAGGGTGTTTTGCAACGGTTGGACAGTTTCATATAAAAATCCTCAACATGTCATGTTTGCCAGTCTTTGGTCCTGGTGAATGAATGTGGACAGGACAAAGCAGCAGGTGGCAATGTTCATTTCCTCTGTCAGGTGCATTCGTGCATTCATTCATTCATTCATTCATTCATTCATGCACATATCTGCGATCCCGGTCGGGGCCTTATTTGGGATTAGCTGTATGCATCCGGGTAATATCACCAGATCCCATATTTTATTCCGTTTCTCTCGTAATGGAGATGATCCGGCTTAATGTAAAGGGGGCACAATTTCCACGATCTGCCAGCTGACGACGTGCCGAAGAATTCTGAATAATAACAAGATAATAGTGAGAGCCTGAGAGAAGGAAAATTAAGTGGGAGCACGTGTGAAAGGATGAGAAATTTTACCTGAGTTGTACCAACGGTAAATTTACGCATAAACTAGTGAAAAATGATCTACAGAGAGCGGAATCGAATCTGTGCTCACGTTCAGAGTAGAGAGGACGACTGAGAGCTAAGCCTGGTAAATGATGGATGGGCAGAGATGAGGGAAGGAAACAGGGATGTCCGGACGAGAGTCCACTAATCTGCCCGCTCTCTCTCTCTCTCTCTCTCTCTCGTTCCTCTTGTCACTCCTCAGTTACAGAGGAAGAAGGAAACTGGTTTTACTCGAATATCTTTAGTATCAGTCGGTCACAGACGACTTCAGGCTCGGCGCGTCGGCGGATCAATACGCTGGCCGGTCTATCCCCCGCCATTTTGTCCTCTTCGTTTCCATGCACTCTCTCTCCTCCTCTGCCTCCTGCACCACGTCCCCCCACCCCCCTCGTCCTTCCTCCTTTTTTTTCCTCCCTTCTCCAGGCCTCCACGCTCTCTTTTTTTTCCTGCCCTCTCTTCAGTGTATCCCCTGTGGAGAGGACCTGTAATGTCATCTCCATCTACTGACAAGCCCTCTTCATTATTAACCCTTTTCTACAGAACAAGGGGCTCCGGGAGAGGAGGCCGAGCCCTCTGCTGTGCGAGGCGGGTAGGTCAGCAGCACAGAGGGGATCCGGTGTGGCTCTCTCTCTCTCTCTCTCTCTCTCTCTCTCTCTCTCTCTCTCTCTCTGGAGCTTCGGCGGGGGGGATGAGAGGATGCTCGCTAGGCCAGGATCAAGAGGCAGTGGAGGGGCCACTTCTGAGGAGCGCGGGCCCTCGGAGCCGGAGCGATGTGGAGAGGCGTGGTGTGCACGTGCTCACACACCCTCTCTCAGAGCATGAGCCTCATGAAATGAGTCCATTGCAAGCGCAGGCACGTCCCGGTGGCCCGGCTCACCCGCCGGCCAGAACGGGCTCCGCCCAAGGTTGGAGCCTATGGCACCGTCTGAATAAATTCACAGCGACAGCCCCAGTCAAGGTTACCCCCGGCTGCAGCGCTCTGGTTTGCCACTGGCGCTTCATTTTGCAGCCGGCGGAAGAAAACCACATATCTTTCGGGGAAAGGCTTTGTTGTTTTTCCTGGAAACGAAGGGAGCCACGGTCGTTTTCCCGCCGACGCCTCGGTGACGGATTGTTCGGCCGTCTCAAGGACCAGAACTGACTCAACATCCAAATGACTGTCTCAGATTTATTCTTGGCTATTTGAAACGCTCACATTTGGTTTCTTTTTATGAGACAGAAGCAAAATGCATCTCATTGAGATGCCAGTTTCTGCATCTTGAAGTCTGACGACCGATTCTCAGCAACCCGCTGCTCACCAGACTGTGGGGCCACCGCCTGTCTTTTATGCAACTTTTAACGCAGATTTTTTCTCCCCAGACTCGTCCTTCAGCCACCGGGCCCGCTGGTTTCAAACAGCCCGTCTGAACCGTCGTACAATAAAAAGCTTTCACGCCAGTTGTCACCATTAAGTTGAGTGGAGCAGATAAAGAAAAGCAAGGTGGTGGTCAGAGGCTCTTAAAAGTGATTTACTGGCTGCTTCTGAGCTGGACATGGGTGTGTAAGAGTGTGTGTTTGTGTGTGTGTGTTTGCGTGCGTGCGTGTGTGTGTGCGTGGACCATCTGCTGTGCTGAAAAGAGCTGCCTATTCCAGTTAAATGCCCTGACAGCTTGCTGGTTAGGAAAACACCCACCTGATATTAACTCTGGGATTCAGATCAACCACATGCTCTTTGGCTGCACGTTCAAATCGAAAAAAATATATATCTAAAGCAAAAAAAACCCTCAAAACAAACCAAAACAAAAAATAGCAGCTGCTCCTCTGTTCCCTTTCCGTCAGAGCAGCGAGCTCGTAGCTGCTGGAAGGGCTGCAAGCCCCCCCCCGGGGGTTTTGACAAATGATAAGATTTACATGTGCCATGTTCGTGTGTCGTCCATGTATCTGTGGTGCCGGCAGTTCGTTGATCGGTGCACGGTCGCCGGTCTCATTCGATGGAGGCAGGAGGGGCCAGGGGCCGAGGCGCTGGGGAGTCCGATGGCCGACGGCACAAACGCCCCCCCCCGAGCCGCCTCGGTGAGGAAGCGAGGTGTCGTCACACCACAGCAAAGAAGAGGACGCTGTTCACTACAGACCGGTCGAACGCACCGACAGACCTGAGCCTCCTCAGAGAGAACGGACCACAGCCGGGATGTATTTACAAAGCACCACTGAAATGAAACCGAACGTGTCGTCGTGCTCATCTAAAACATTTAACATGAAAAAGAAAAGCTTGAAATTTAATTTTTGTTTTGGGCTTCAATGGCAACACATTGATCCGAACCAGACATCACAGGAAGCTAATTTTCAAATCCAAATGCCAAATCGATCCAAAAAAAAAAAAAAAATCCAAGGTTTTCCCGAAGGTGTTCAAGCATATGTTTTCATTTAGGACAAAAACTTTCGGAGACCCGGGAACATTTCCTTGATTTCCAGTAGATCCGAGGATCCGTCAGGACGTCTGGCCATCCGACCGAACCTCGACCCGGCCCGGGTCTTTTGCAACACTCCCGAGCATTGGAGGAGCGGAAGGAGCACGGATTCGCTGGCCGTCGCTTCCCGCGGATCCGAGTCTAATTGAGCAGGAAAAGCCACTTCAACTCTGCCACTCGGCTCCTCTGAGTGTTGTGGCATTTGGACGCCTACAAGCCTCCGCCGGCTTCTATATGAGGTGTAGGGAACAGATTGACCTTTTAATGACGAGTCTTACACACTCTGCTACCTACTGTAGTCCCACACACACACACCGATTGATGTACTTCTATCTTTGTGAGGACTCTCATTAACATAATGCATTCCCTTGCCTCTTAGCCAGACCCCGACCTAAACCTGGTTCTAACTTGAAACCAGGTCTCAACCCTCAGACAAAAAAACATCCTCACTTTTTCAAGGTCTAAAATTCAAGCTTGTCCTAACAGGGATAGAAGTACACACACACACACACACACACACACACACACACACATACATAAACACACACACACACACCTGGGACTGTTTCACTGCACTCCCACTTTATTGTGTTTCCTTTCTGTAGCACTTTAAAGGAGTGGAAGAGAAACGCAGTCACATGCAGTGACTCAGTATCGGGTACAGTACGTTACAGCGCCATTCAAATGTGGGGGATAGCTCTCTCTCTCTCACGCACACACACACACACAATACACAAACACACAAAATACACACACACACACACCCACACAATTCACACGCACACACAAATATACACACAGCCCCTCTTGTTATATTAGCAGGTAATTGCTGTATCCCTGCAGCATTATGAAGCAATACGGCCATCTTCAAAGTGAGCGCTCGTCACAACAGGAAGCCTGTCAATGGGGGGGGCAGAGAGAGAGAGAGAGAAAGCAGAGGCAAAAGAGGGCAGAAATACTGGGTATGACGGGGAGAGCCAGAGGAGTAAGAGAGGCAGCTAGAAAGCAGGAAAATGGGGGGGTGGGGGGGTCCAGAGAGAAGGAGAGTGACAGCCTGGTCAGAGGCGACAGAAAGAATGAAGAGAGACTGGGGGGGGGCTCAGAGGGACGGAGGTAACAAAGAGGTCAGGACGGAGCTGACCTTGAAATAAAATGTGATGGTCGTCCGAACCCCCCAGTCAGAAAGCTTCAATAACAGGACCCCTTCGCCCCCCTGCTCTTTTAATATATAGTTTCCCCCAAGGTTCAAACTGAATGAGTATAAAAACCCCACAGTCAGACACTGTATGTTAGTGATCATCTAGTACTAAACCTCACTTCACCTTCCAGGGTCCCTGAGATTTTCTGCCTGACACACACTCTCAAAAACGGAGATTTTCAAAAGTGTGTGAGGCTTGAGACCATGAGTCACAGTGATGGAGAGAAAGTGAAGGAGGAGTCGAGGCGGAACAGAAAGCTACAAAGGAGATGGAAGAAAAGACAGACCCACAAATACACACTGGAAACACCAATACACAGCAATACACACCGGACACACCAATACACACCAGACACACTGATACACACCAGACCCACCGATACACACCAGACACACCAATACACACCGATACACACCAGACACACCAATACACTTAGTGTACATCAGACTTAGTTTTTTCACTCTTTGCCAAAGCTCATCACGGCTGATGTGAAAAACTTTAACTTGCTCTACAGATTCATCCTGAGAATTTCAGGCACCAACAAATGAGACCTCATTCAAACTCTACCATTCAAACGCTAAATGACAAAATGTCAAAAAATGAAGAAACATTCTCCCTAATTTTCTGCTTCTTAGCAACAGTCGTCAAACAAAGGCAGAACCTACTGCCGCCGCTCGACATCACAAACCAAATGAGGCAGTATCCACACGGTATAGTAGGGAATAAAATGAAAGCACCACACAGTCTGATCCCACATGATGAATCTTTCTAGAGACGCGGGAACGTTATCGTCGGGTAAAACCCTGCGGTGAACCATAAATCGTATCTCCTCCCCACCCGGTTCCTCCTCATGTTCCTCCTTCATTTTACTAAAAAAAGGTAAGAACAAGGGTTTTTCTTGATGAGCTTTTCTCTCCGTCCACCATCTGACATCAGCTGAAACCCCCCCCCAAAAGAATCTGTAAATCTACCCACTAATCTGAAGATGACGACATGTTGTTCAGGCTCAGAAAAAAAAGAGGAGGGGTGTTTTTCCACAAAATAAAGGCCCTGATTGCTCATAAAACCACAACATTCATTTTGAAGATAGTTGCTCCTTTGTGGGTTGAATAAATTGTGTGGCATTCAGGTTCACTCAGGAATTTCTAAAACCCAAAACCGGAAAAAAGCCATTCCCCTCGGCTCACCGCACCCGACAGCGGCGATACGAAGCGAACGGCGGACGGGACCGTTTCACCACGTGAGAATCTAAGTTCAGCCCTTACCGTCGTCCTCCTTGCCGTGTGCGTTCTGGGGACTGTGGCGCATCCTCTCCGCTCGGCTCGCCGGGCTCAGGTCGGACGCCGCTCCCAGATCAGTTGCTAGCCATGCGGGCTCGCTCATCTCTGCCTCCTCCTCGCTGCTCAGTGAACTGTCATCCTGACCACGGGGAGAGGACACAGGAAGGAGTTTTCACAAATTGAATTCATTCCTTACTTTCTACCCCAAACTAATGAGTAATCAAACTTTATTAGTGTAGTATTACGGCTGATAATTTTCTATAGATCCAGACACGGGGATTATACAGTGGAATAAGACCAAACAGGCTTTTTATTTCAGGCATTTAGCTCGCAATTGATCCGCGGAGAAATGCTACGAGTGCAACAGTCAAAAGAGCTTTAATCACCGGATCGATATTATGTTCAACGGCAGGGAAAGATTGCGGTGAGATATGTGGGTTAAGAGAAAGGGGAAAAAGTCAAAAAAGATGTCAAGGGGGAAGAAAAAAAAACAAAACAGAAGAGGACAATCATTACTCAACACGTGTGGATGTAACAAAACCTCCAACGGCGTAAAAATATACGGGGAAGTTCGGCTTCTGTCGGCCTCAACACGCAGACTCTCAATCTTTGAGATTCATTGCAAAATTCATTGCAGGAAAAAAACGCTTCATATCTCAGAAGACCCGTTTGTCTTCATGGCGCTGTATAGATCTGCATAGAGACCAACAGCATCGAGCTCGCAAACCATGTCACAAAGTTTGTTTCCCCCACGGACACAAACACGACCCTCGCTTTGGTCCCAAGAGTCGTCATTCAACAGATCAGATCATCCAGTCAAACGCATTATGATTTTATGATGCGATGCCTAACGAGGGATTCTTCTTCAAGAATTCCTCAAAAGCCTGAATCAGTTATCCTCTGTCTTCTCAAACAGGAAGAAACATTTTTCCTCATAAATCCACCTAAACTCAGATTAACAGCCGTTCTCATGTCTGATAGCGTCTCCCCGCCGCTTTGTAAGCCATTTTTTAATCTCTTTATTTACCGCTTTGTCGGTGTCAACATGCGTGCGAGCAGCCGTGACAGCTGCTCAGCCAGTTTAACCCAAACATCAGAGGAAACAAGAGGCACATGGCGGAGGGAGGCAGCAGGCGGGCGAATCAAACGCTTCTCGCCGACTGCTGCGGCGACCGCGGTCCTCGCCGGCGTCAGGAACGTCACGCCGAGAGCAGGTTTTTCTCTGAACTCTCGGCTGTCATCCTTCCGCCTCACGGACGATTACGCTTCGCGATTCAACATATGTCGAAAATGAAAACTCTTTAAAAAAATGGGCTTTACACTTCCCGTGGTTAGTGACCGTTGGTTTCAAACAGGAAACGAACATCGGCGTCATGTGTCAAAGTCGTGTGTTTTGTCCAACCCATCCATCCACTACAGCCTGGTCCGAAAGGCCAATTGTGCCTCTGCATCGAACCTACGGCGCATCTATGTCGGTGTCTATATCCCCCTGCAGTTACACCACCAAACCTCTAGTTGGTGCCGGCGTTGACATGCCACTGTGTCGAGTTTTCCACGGAGAAAACGAGCGGATCTCGACGGAGTCAAAGCTGATAGATGTTGAACACCGGTTTTAGTTTTTTCCTGAATTTACTGCGACGCAGAATCGGATGGAGGCGTCGGAGGAGGTGTCGGAGGAGACGGTCTGTAGGACGGCAGCAAAAAAGGAGGAGAAGCAGGAAATGCGACGCCCCCGAGTCGACCAATCACAGCTCTTGCGGCCTGTGTCGCCGTGAGACGTAGTTACATTTTAACTGGAGGTGAACAGCAGGCTACGGCGAAGGTTCAACGCAGAAGCATAAATTGGCCTTAACATGGACTTTACCTGACTTCCTACTCTGCTCCCGTCGTTTTCGCTACGGCCACTAGAGGTCTCCTCACCACGAAACGTGACTATGGGTAAAAGTTAAGCTAAGACGACCCATGGCCTCGTTTTTAAAGAGGATCTCCAGTCTCGTGTGTTAAAGTCCGACGTGTTACGCTCGCGTTCGACAGCTGGACGTCCACCTTCGCTTTCCACCCCTCGACAAAGGCGCGTGGGGGGGGTGTTAGAACAGAAAACTCAACATAAATCTCCATCCTCACCACTCTCCCACACACACACATTCTCACACACACACACACTCACCCCTGTGGCTGTTATCAGAGTCTAAGTAGACCTGCGCTTTCAGTAATGAGGTCCTGGGTGCTACAGCCGTCTTTTAACACACCCACATACACCCACCACCCACCTACAGCCCCACACACGCACAAACGCACACACACACACACACACACAAACATTTGCAAACAATGAACAGATTGACAAATGAAGAACGACCTGGACGGCGCCGGAGCCAAGACACGGAAAACCTGCTTTTTTATTACCCCTGTTGCTCTAACAACTCTGAGAAGACGGAGAGAACGACAGACACTGTTTGCAGACAGGTAGGCTGACAACAACAAAAACAACAACAACAACAACAACAACAACATGATGATGATGACCCCCCCACCCCAAAAAAAAAGCTAACAAGAGGATTCCCGAGTCGTATTTTTCTGCCCGTTCCACAAACGCTGAGCAGGGTTATGATGCATAATTCAACAGTACAGATGTGAGGGTGAGGAAGCGTCCAGCTAATGATGAGAGCTGCTCTGCTACTGGAGAGACGACAGACTGACCGAGACAGACGGAGAGAGAACGTCTCGCCGGTAATGCGCAGTTCACTTCAACATGCTCTTTCTATATATCTTTATTTTTATTTTTCTATGATGAGAGCTCTGCTGCTGGAGGGGAGATGACAGACTGACCGAGAGACGGAGAGAAGCGTCTCTCGCGTGTCATGATTCACTCAACATGCTCTTTCTATATATCTTTATTTTTATTTTTATTCCAGATCGACAACTGCTGCTTGGCTTCAGTAAGGAAACACGCAAACCGACAGAACAATCCACAGGTGTTTCAAAGTGGAAATGGAAAAGCTTTTACAAAGCGACGACAGGCTGAGCATCAATCAGCGCTGCAGCGGACTGAACGTTCGGCCTCTCATAGAACACCGGTGAGGGCTCTTCTCCTGGAGCCCCCCCGCCGCCCCGCCGCCCCAGCCCTTCCTGAGGAGCAGTTTCAGGCCAAGTTCAGTTTATCGAGTTGGTAAATCGGATGTAAAAACCACTACCGATAGATTCTGCGTGAGGGACTCAGACTTAATCACGTGCTCAGGTTCGGCTGCCGTTTAAATCGCAGGAGAACTTGGGCATAATCAGGTAAAGGTGAGGTGAAACACCGCAGGGCTTTCCCGCCGTTTCCATTTAAAGAAAGAAAAAAGGCTATTTATACTGTATATACACGGGACTATCTCTACAGCTCCTGTAGTGAGTCAATGTGGCAGCGCTGACCCATATCTGTCTCTTAAAGAGGGCTCTCGGAGGAGGCTTTCTCCGCGGGCTCGTCACCCCGGATTAGCCTCCTCGCCGTGACCAGGCAGCCGGCCAGCGTGACCGCACGCACGCGCTCACGCACGCGCCAGTAGCTGGAAGCATCCACGGCGGTCTGGAAACGGCCGGGGCATCCAGGGAGCCGCATCATTAAAGCAGGGAGCCTCCGCTTCGGCAACCGATCGTCCACACGCATCGTCACGTGGTGTGTTTAATGTCTTTAAAAAAAAAAAAAGGCAGGAGTGACGGAAAAGATGACATAACCACATATTAAACAAGACCTCTGAAGAAATCCTCGCCGGACTCTTCCATTCCGGTTTTAAACTTTGTCGTGGCGTGAGACCCGGCGTGTCCCGTCTCCTCTTCATGCAGTGGTTGGCCAGATGTTTCGACCTTTGTTGGAGTGGGTGAACTTCTTTTTCCCGGCTCATGGCAGAACTATTTGCCGTCACTTTTAGCGTGAGCTTCCGAGCTCAGCGCCGTGAACGCATATGAGGGGACGCTGAAAACCTGCATCCTTGTCCTGTGACGGACAGGAAGAAGATCCAGTTTCTCTGTGGCCCCGTGTTCCTGGTATAAATACCTAGTGCCTTAAGATGCTCACAGGGCTTAGTTTGTTTCCAGCAAACTAAAACCTTGACACTGACAAAATTTACTATCTTTGTAACTTCACCTTAGCGCTGCAGGTTATGATCATTTTCTCGATTAATCCTTTTACTTAATGCCTGTAAAAACACCAGAAACCGACCACAACTTCCCGCAGTCCACAGCATCGCCTCCCAACGCCGTCTCCGCCCAACCGACACTAGAGGTATCACATTAAAACAACAATGGTCAGACGAGGAAGAGCAGAAAATTCTCATATTTTAGAGCCAGAATTTCATTTTCTCTTGAGCAACCGATCGATTAATTAATCACTGCGGCTCTGATAAGCTTCAAACGGAAAAAAAAAAAATAAAGCCCTTCAATGTTTTTCAGCTTTTCTTCCCTCAACGCCGTCTTTCATTGAAGTCAACACTGCGCGGTACCTTTGTGAAGCGTGCTGGGAAAGTTTCACCGGAGACTAATTACTCCTCTCGGGTTAGCGACTCTCATGAATTACTTTTGAATAACCGTTTTATTTCATTTTCATTTCATGTTTAGCTTTCTCAGCGCACCGCTCCTGCACCGCTGACGGAAGCTCAGAGAAGACGCCGTTTTCCGCCGCGGCATCGTCAGCTGATTGACGCGAAACCAGCCTCGGGCTCGAGATTTCATTAAGCGCATCCACGCCAGGCAGATCAAAAAATAAAACGCTGCTTTTCTGTTGTTTGGACTGGATATGAATCATCAGGAAAATGTTACCTGGGAGGGGAAAATACTGGGAGCTGGCGTTTTTTTTACAGGTTATTATCTTTCAAAATGGATCAGTCCATAATCATAAGTCACTAAAATTAGCAAATCTCCAACAGTTTCCCAGATTCTTTTCAACCCAAGAAACAGAGGCTGTTGGGGTAATACGGCTCCACAGCTAATCATAATTCCAGGTGCAAAAAAGAAGGAAAAAAAAAAGGAAAAAAGGGAAACACGCTCCGAGATTTCCAGGGGTCACGTCGCGGGGCTCGAGGGCAGAGGAACAGAGGGTCCACATTAGGGTCCACAGGACGCTATCTAACGGGGAGTCTGTCTCGCTTCGCGGCTCTTGAAGGCTCCTGGGGAACGAGCGCCGACGAAGTCGCGGGGAGGCCGATCTGCCCGTGTTAAGAGGAGGAACCGAGCTCGAGCGCGGCTCGTCTCTCCTTCGCCGTGGCGTTCGGCAGGTGATTCCTTTTTAAAGGCAGCGGCATTTTACGACATGGTGAAGTCATTGTTTTTTTCCTCGCTGACGTCTTGTCACATTGTAGTAAAGTCTTCTCTGATTTAAATGAGACATATTAGCAGCTACAGCTAGAAACCATTGGTGAATTATGACAATAGCTGGTAACTAAATGTAATGTAGCATCTACTTTGACTCTAGTTTTGTTATTAAACATGAAAATTGCGATTCAGGAATGACACAGTCACCATGTCGTGTCCTAAACATGTTAAAGGACCAGTCTGGTGCTGATCCATATTTCTCTCGTTGTCAACAAATCCAACGAGGAAAAAGGAAAAACCCAGAACAGTGAATGAATTGCCCCTGTTATTGTGTGTCTCATTCCTCTGAGTCGTAGATGCTCCGTTGTCCAAAAACTATTAAAAACACATCATTGACACGCACTGTGGCACTGGGCGACATGTTCCTTCATCACAATGAACACACACACACCACACACACACACCGTCGCTGCTGTCCTAAATATTCACTAGAGCACCAAATGTGGATTAATCCACCGCTGAAAAATGGTTCCCAACAAATGCACCATTTACTCCAGTTTGAGTATCAGTTCCTGGAAAAAAAAACCCCAAAAAACCCAAAAAACCACGTTGTCTGGCTTTTTTAAAATTAATTACCGAGGCCTTTAAAAAAGAAAAAGAAACGGAGGATTTTTCAGCTGCATTTAAAGATTTACATCTCCAACAGAAACCAGTGGGTTTGGAGCTGAGAGCCACAGACATCGGTCCAGAAGCGCTGAGGGACGGACGACAACTGACGGACGGCGAATAAATCTAGAATATCGCGGATACAAATCAGTATCATTCATTACATCTAGTTCAGCTCGGTGGGATCTCACCCGGTCAACAAGCCGTTAATCCACCACCTCGCTGTTAGTCTGTCGGACGCCTGCGCTCGGGGGAACTTCTCTCGGCTCCAACATCCGCTCTTCCTCATTTTACCCCGGCGTGTTTGTGTGTTGTTTATTAATGGTCTCCGTAACGAGCCATCCTCATCTGCATCCAGACGAAGAGCAGCGTTCCCGCCCGACAGATTAACAAGCGCACGCGCGGCTCAATTACACACTTTTCTCCCCGTTTCTCTGCGTCGACGTTTCTGTTTGGTTCCATCTGTACCTGAAGAGAACCGATAGCGGAACATACGCACACGTACTTTACATAGGTAAACACACATAGCTTTTTTTTTTTTTAATCAATTTTCAGTATTTTAAGGTTCACAAAAACGTTTTGATTCAAGTTTCTGAAGCTGTGTTAAAGTCATAGTAAGTCAGACTTTTTCTCAAACTCCACGGAAACCCAGATGTGGTTTTCATCTCCTAAATTGGTCTGTTGCTCTCAGCGGTGGAGGCTCACTGACAGTGATGATGAGGATCATCATCCTCGTCATCACCACAGTGAAGATTGTGAGAGGTACAAAGCAGCAAAGTGCAGCCAAGATGAATAATTAACAGCCGCTCTTCTCTATTGTCTATTTTTACCAGAGCAGAGGTGAGAGGAGCAATGAACACTTTAAACTTTCATCGGAGAACAAAGGAGACGGCTTGTACAACACAACAACAGAAAGTGAGAAGACAAAAGGAAAAAAAAGGAGGTGGAAGGAGGAGGGAGGAGGAGGGAGGAGGAGGGAGGAGGGGGTCCGTGATTATAATTGTGGGACAAAGTCGACTACACCCCCTACAAACGTGGTGTTTTTCTCCTGAGCCAGGAGGGCAGATGGTGATGGGGAAGGGGGGGGGGGCTGCAAGGAGGGAAGAGGAAGAAGAGGAGGAGGAGGAGGAGGAGGAGGAGGATTTTATAGACAATCACAGGCAATCACAAAGAGGCGGAGTAGATGCTGAACAGCAGAAGGAGGAAACTGACAGAGGACATGTTAAGTGGAAAGAGAGGAAACCAGAGGAGAACAGCTAGAGCTGGAGGAGCAGGAGGAGGAGGAGGAGGAGGAAGAGGAGGAGCAGGAGGAGCAGGAGGAGGAGGAGGAGCAGGAGGAGCAGGAGGAGCAGGAGGAGGAAACGGGAGGACTGGACGGGAGAGACATCGGAGTGACGAGGGAGAGAAGAGAGCGGAGAGCAGGAAACGGAAGGAGCAAGGAATGAGGAGGGATAAATCTAAGGAGACTGAGGATGATTCACGAGGACACATCATAAGCCCCCCCGGTTCTATCACGGACCCCAGCAGGCCCTCCAAACCCTCACAGAACCTCAAGGACCCTCACAGAACCTAGCGGAACCTGGCGGAACCTAGCAGAACCTGGCGGAACCTGGCGGAACCTAGCAGACCCTAGCTGAACCTATTGGAACCTGGCAGAACCTGGCAGAACCTAGCAGATCCTAGCTGAACCTAGTGGAACCTAGTGGAACCTGGCAGAACCTAGCAGAACCTGGCGGAACCTGGCAGAACCTAGCAGACCCTAGCAGAACCTAGTGGAGCCTAGCGGAACCTGGCGGAACCTAGCAGAACCTGGCGGAACCTGGCGGAACCTAGCAGACCCTAGCAGAACCTAGTGGAGCCTAGCGGAACCTGGCGGGACCTGGCAGAACCTAGCAGACCCCCACAGACCCTCACGTACTCAGATACAGAAAGCGTAACGCTAGTCCAAGCTTTTACTCTGACGGAGACGTGTCCTGCACCAACAGCTTCATCATAGCTGTTTGTCGGTGTCACACTAAATACATTAAATACACTAAATATATACACTAAATACACTAGATACACTAGATACACTAAATAAATTAACTAAATACACTAAATATATACACTAAATACACTAGATACACTAGATACACTAAATAAATTAACTAAATACACTAAATATATACACTAAATACACTAGATACACTAGATACACTAAATAAATTAACTAAATACACTAAATATATACACTAAATACACTAGATACACTAAATAAATTAACTAAATACACTAAATATATACACTAAATACACTAGATACACTAGTTACACTAAATAAATTAACTAAATACACTAAATAAATACACTTAATGCACTAAATACACTAGATACACTAAATACACTAAATAAATACACTAAATACATTAAATAAATATGCTAAATAAATACACTAGATACATTAAATACACTAGAGATCAGTCACTACAATTTAGAACTATGTGTGTGCGTGTGTGTGAGTTTGTGTGTGTGTGTGTCGGTGTATGTGTCTTTGTGTGTGCGTGTGTGTATATGAGTTTCTGTGTGTTTCTGTGTGTGTGTTTCTGTGTGTGTGAGTTTCTATGTGTGTTTGTGTGTGTGAGTTTCTGCGTTTGTGTGTGTGTGTGTGCGTGCACGTGTGTGCGTGTGTGTGTGTGTGTGTGTGTGTGTGTGTGTGTGTGTTTCCAGAGCAGAACAGCCGGATCTGGGCCCATAGCATCGCTAAGCTAATCAGGTTAGCCACCGGACAGAAGGAAGGACACGTCTGTCTCTCTCTCTCTCTCCCTCCCTCCCCCTCTCTCTCTCTCTCCCTCCCTCTCTCTCTCTCTCTGCAGCTCATCTCCTCTCTTCCATTCACACCCTTCCTCTCCCTCCTCCTCACCCGCCCTCTTACATCAGCCCCTCTCCCATCACTTCCTCTCTCCTGCTCCCTCTCTCTCTCCCCTAATGCCCATCTCTCCTCATTTCCTTCTGGTTCCATTTTGCTCACCCCCACTCTTTCTGCTCTCCTCCCCCCATCACCTCCTCCTCCTCCTCCTCCTTCTAATTCATCCTCTTTCTCATTTGACGTCATCATGGCAGAAAAACAATGGGATCGTAGAGAGAAAAACACCTTTTAAATTGCCCCTAAATCTAGAGGGGACAAAAAAAAATCCCCTGTTCTCTCCCTTCAGAAAATTAAACTTCCTAGACTTTCTAGGTTTTTCCGTCCACTTCTCCCTCATTCGTTCTCAGTCACTTTCAGGGTTTCTTTTTTTTAGATTTTGAAGGTAACTTAAGGAAAGTCAGTCACATTTCTCCACAAGTGACAACACGTAAAAACGACAGTGGATCTGCGACTATTTGAAATTTGTTTTCACGTGTTATTACCCACGTTTCCAGGCGTTCTTGTCCAATTTCTTGATTTTTTTCCACCCTTAAAAATAACAAAAAAAGAAATGAAAAGCAAAACCCTATTTAGCTCTTTTCAAAAGCATCATATCAAACCTTCTGCTTCCGAACCTGTGAAATTCCTCTCTTGACAGAGGCAGCGGGGGAGGGGGGGTCTCGGTTTTACGGGAGAAGCCTGGAGCAGCATGGATTCGATGTTAAATAACAAGTCAGCCGAGCACGGTTATTAGATACGTGAGGGGAAAAAAATATAATAATAAATAGATAAATAACTAAATAAACACTCAAAATGCAGCTCAATAATGTAATAAGGCACTGAGCCGCTGATTAAATACAACACAGCCTCTCTTCATTATGTGGTGCAACCTAAATTAACTCAGTACTTTTGGGGGGGCGAGATAAAAGTGTGCATCTTTGTTGTAGGCCTGCGGCTAATAGTTATTTTCACAATCAATTAATCTGTTGATTTTTTATTTTTTTCGATTAAGCATTAAGTAATTTAAAAGTAAGAAAACAGTCAAAACATTTTCCAGAAGCCGAGGAAACGTCTTCCGTCGGGTCTTTCCTGATAATAAAATATACAAATAAATAAATAAATAAATAAAGCAGTAAAAAATCCTTTCCTCTGAGCAGATGAAATACGCAGAATGTTCCGTCATTGGATAATGGACTAATTATTTTAGCAATAAATCATTTTTACAAATTGTGGCATGTATTATAAACAAAGCAGTAGCGAGTGTGAGAAAAGTCTGATTTCTGCCGACGGACCTAAATGAGCCGCTCGGGTTTTTTTTGCTCATTTAGTCTTTTGTCCTCTTGCAGAAAGTCTCTGGACTCTCGACGCAAAGTTGGACTTGATTAGAGCTGAAACAATGAGTCGATTCATCGATCGGCTGTCGGACAGAGGAGCAGCTATATCGTTTATCGATTGACCATCTTCAGTCCTCGTCTGATCAAAAGAGGCCAGAGGCTGATTCCAGCTGCTGATTCCAGCTGCCGGTCGACTGACGTGATGGACTGGATACGTTTGATAACAGCACCAATTGGAAATAGAGTGGCTCTGGTGCGTCATTGTTTTGTGTATTTTTGTGTTATTTATCAGGACGTTGTTGGCTACAGTATTTAGACGCATCCATGCTGACTAATCTAGGAAATAGCAATAAATGCAATAAATCTGGACCAGGACCCTGATCAGGACTTC
The DNA here is from genome assembly GCA_016859345.1 of Istiophorus platypterus. Taxonomy (NCBI): domain Eukaryota; kingdom Metazoa; phylum Chordata; class Actinopteri; order Istiophoriformes; family Istiophoridae; genus Istiophorus; species Istiophorus platypterus. Next base: position 18,621,052 of record CM029111.1, read on the forward strand.
AGTGACCTCCACATGTTGTTTAATCCTACCAGGCCTAAGTGAAGAGTTCTAGCTTCAGACATGGCGGAGAATTTGGTTTTTCTTCCGACTGACGATAACAGTCCCAGGCTCATTTTTCCGTGTCCGACACCTCAGTGTTCGTCATGCGCACACATGCTGCGTGTTTCGGTGGAACTGTGTGTGTGTGAGAGTGTGTGTGTGTGAGTGTGAGTGTTTTCCATCAGGACTCGAACTCCTGAACAGCCTGATCGCAGTTTGTCCCCAGCAGAGCAGCGTAAAATGAATTTCATTAAGAAAATCAATTAAGGTGGACATTGTTTCCTCCATTTGGGGGGTTGGTGATGGGGGGGTCGGTGCCTCTCACTCTCCTCAGTCTCTTTGTTCTCTTTGTTTTACTGGTGCTGGTGGTGGTGGTGGTTGTGGTGGTGCAGAGCCGGAACCTGAAGTCTCCCTAACTGTCAAATTGGCATCCTTCCACCTACCTACCTCCCCCACCCGTCACCCTCCTACTCTATCCCACCTACTGCATTTATCTCCATTTATTTCTACCTACCTTCCCCCCTCTTTCAAACCCCCCTCTATTGCTCCACACTGCCAACTCCATCCCCATCTCTTGTTGCCCTCTCCTCGTCATCAGCCTGCCACCTCCTCCTCCCCCTTAACCCTCCTCTGCCACAGAGTCTGCTTCCCCCTCCTGCTCCTCTTCCTCCCCCATGGTTGCTGTTGTCCCCCCCCCGCTCTTAGATGTTCCCGTTCTCCAGCCATCAGAGGTAGCGACACTCCCTCTCTCCGCCTTTCTTCTCTGCCTCGCTCTCTCTCATCATGTTTGTTGTTTGTTTCCATGGAAACCGATAAGGCCTGGCCCTCCGTTATAATGATGTTGATTTGATGGAATTCTGATTCCTTGAAATAGATGAAAAATCAGAGCCCTGAACTCCTGGCCCCTATCATCATCATCATCCTCACCATCATCTTCGCCATCACCATCACCTCCACCTCCACCGGCCCAGTCATGGTTGGACCCTAGGACAAATCGGTTAGCAAGGCCGCGTCACAGAACCGTGTCCAGGCCCCGTGATGCACCCATGGTCCTTCTATGTGTGTGTGTGTGTGTGTGTGTGGTCGGGTGTTGACATGGAGCCATTTTATGTGTTTTATTCAGTACGATCGTTCTGCTCCTTGAGCTCCAAGCGTTACGTCTCAAACTTGCGAGAGTAAAGTATGAAACGTGGCTTTGATCAAACATAAATGAGCTTATCCCCGTATATCATGTGCTAATGCTCCTGTCTCCTGAACTGCTGGTTCTCGACATTGTCTTGTGACCACATAACAGTGGACGTGTGTCCTGAGCAGTTCAACCAAAGGGTTATTCTACCTTCTTGGCTTGTTTAATTCCAAGGATTTTCAAAGGCTCTAAGATGCCAATTCACCCTACGCCGTGCACCTCGCCGTCGTTTCGAAGTGATACCAACAAAAGCAGCGGCGAAGAAACTCGACACAGTGGCATGTAAACGCCGCCGCCGACTGCTTTGGTTTGGCGGCGTAGTGATAGAGCGACACCAGCGCGGAAGTAGAAAAGCTCACGACTGCGTACGAGACTTATGGTGGCTACGGCGCAGGTTAAGCAACGTTAAGCATTTACTGACCTTCAGAATTGAAAGTATACAATATTATACAAGAAAAAGCAAAGACTATTGTTAGAGATATATCAGAAAAATAAACATAGTTTTGTGTAACAGAATTATCCCCTGGCCCCTGAGATTTATCCCAGGACCCCTGGTCAGGAACCAATGTCCTTAGTGACAACAAGATAAAGATAATAAACATGAAACATCAGAGTAAGGCGCGAAATGGGAGTAGGAAATATTCGTAGCCACGGTGATTTAAAGAGACACGATTGGATCAACTATCCGCTGGCTGATGCTCCACCTTTACCAGCCCAGAGATAACGAGTCGCACCAGCCGGCACATGTTTCCACCGTGGCCCCCGACATCAAACCGGTTTCGTGCCCACGCCGCTGGGACGTGACAGCGTGGCGGACGTCCAGAGTGCCAGGGGGACAGCCGCAATCATTGCCCCATCAGAAGCGACCACTGTAATCAGCATCATCCCATCATAATCATCACCAGGACCGACAACAACAACAGCCCAGCGATGTCCTCACCCCTCTGTTCAGGGCACTTTAAAGGAACAGTTCAACACTTGTTCACCGGCTCCTCGTCCGATTCTCCACCAGGGAGCGATTGAGCAGATTTCCCCTGAAATGCTGGACTGCTCCTAGGAAGCCGGTGCCGCAGGAACAGACTCCATTACAGCTCCGATGACAGAGAAGCGGAGCGACGTCAGGCTTCGGCCGACTGGCCCCTGCCTCCATGCTGTTTGACGCCTATAGACAGACAAGGTCGGGTCATGTTCCGTGAGACGATGCAAAAAAATCCATCATCAAAGGTTCCATGAGGAGAATCTGATGGAGGTTTATCTTCTCATCACCCCACTCACTAACAGTCACACCCATGAGGTCTCCAGTTAACCAAACCTACGCGTATGGGGACTGCAGGGAGGAAAACTGAAGCCCACGCAGAGCGTGAAGAAGTCCGTGGAGAAGGGCCTCGGCTCATTCGGCAGGCAGCCCTCAGGTGAGTCATCGGCGTGGCCGCAGATGTCCAACGTCAGACGTCACGGTCAAGTAAATAAATAAACATCCTGCCTCAGTGTGACGACGCCGCTGTCTCGAGGCGGCTGGACACGAGCGTCCGCGTCTGGCCGTAATCATCGCCAGTCAGCGCGGTTATCTGCTGCGCGCGAGGCCGCGACGGACACGCACACGACCGCGCCGCGGCTGAAACATATAGGCAGCGACAAGAGCCACGTTTAAACACACCCCACCGCACATCAATCCGACCCTTGGAAAAAAAAAAGAAGAAATGAAAGGCGCCGACTTCCAGTCAGTCAAGGTGGCAGCCGCTCAGCATCGGGCCCCACAACGACGTCTTATTTCAGACTGCATCCATCTCTCACGGAGATCGATGAGGGCTGGAGGGAAGAGCAGAGGATCATTTCTGAACCGAGAGCGAGAGAGAGGTGAAGATATTGATAAGAGGCAAGCTGGTCGAGGGAGGGGGGCACCCACACACACGCACACACACAAACACACACACACTGCAGGGATTAACAGGGCGCAGGCCGAGGAGCTCCACTGCAGAATATTGATTGCTGAGAAAACCAGCCGCGAGGGGGAGGAGGAGGAGGAGGAGGAGGTGGTGGTGGTGTGTGTGTGTGTGTGTGTGTGTGTGTGTGTATGTGGGGGGGGGTCTTTGTGTCCATAAAAATGGTGGGGGGTATTACAACTGAAACACACACACACACACACACACACACACACACACACACACACACACACACACACTAGTAACACCAGTTACACTATGCAGCACCATCAGCAGCACACAGACAAAGAACTGTCCACAAAGGTCTGGACCACAGACGGAGACAGACAGTGGGACAGAACCGTCAACATATGGTAGGAGGGAAGACCCATGCAGGCAGGCAGGCAGGCAAGGGGATGGACGGACAGACAGACAGACAGCTGTCTGTCTGTCCGTCCATCGGGTTATAAAAAGCCCTGTACAGTATGCAGGGGAGACGACTGGCCAGAATCAATACGCTGCCACTGACCTTCATTGAACAGAGACACGGATTGGTAGTGTTGGGGGGGGGGTAACCCTGACTGGTCACATGACAGTAGTAGTTTCATGAGCAGCGGTGTCTGGTCTCCACTTCCTGTTTGATGAACAGACTCTACTTCATCCTTTTTTTCCCCAGCTGCGTGTTTTTTCACCGTCCGGCGGAGATGGACCGGACCGGACCGGACCGACGCCGGCCTTCACGTCAGCCCGGCTGTGGTTGCCGTTCACGCCCACAGTGCCCTCCTCCTCCTCCTCTCTGAACTCAGAAGCAGCGTTAAAAGCGGAGCCTCTGGGCTCTGGCTCGGTTCTGGGCTCTGGGTCGGCTCTGGGCTCTTCGATTCCGACGCAGCTCCGGTGATAAGCTCTCGCCGCCGAGGAGTTTTATCCCCATGTTAGCCGGAGATCACTCGGGACGGCGGCTCGGCGGAGCCTTTTCACCGGATGCCCGAAAAAACTAAAAAAAACCCACACAACACCCCCCAGCTCTAGAGTTTGCTCGAAAGAAACATCTTTGGCTGTTTGGATTACACGCCTGTTAATCTTTACCCCAGATTATAGTCTTTGGGTGGGTGTGGGGGGGGGCTGGCTTCAAAGATACACAAGCTCCCCGAGTCCACGTGACAAAAAACACAGCGGTGACCTGTAATCGCACAATGTGAAGCTAAACAAACCAAAAAACAAAAAAGTCAAAGTTAAAGCCTGATGCTCTGGTTCGGATTAAACAAAAAAAAAAAAACACAAAACGGCCTTAAATTCAATTAATTCAAGGCTTTTTCAGTTTTGCAAAGAAAGCAGAACAGCTCCAGCAACACAATATAATCATAACAAAATATTATTTTCGTGTAACAAATAATAAATGTCTCGTTGTAAATTAAATCTAAACTCCAAACCACCAGAGCATCTTATTTGTCCCGACTACAAGGATGAAGAGGCAGAAATATAACCACAGACAGACAGGCACCGGTACAGTTAAGCCTCAGCACAAGCACACACACACACACACACACACACACACACACACACACACACACACACACGGCAGGAACGGTCCACAGCTTCATGTGGTTTAGAATAATCAGAATATGTTCCACCCTGTGTGTGTGTGTCAGGAACAGACAAATGACCAGGAGGAGAGAAGATCCATACATGTCATGGCCCATGTGTCTAATCCTGAAACTGAGAGGGGGGGGGGTGCTACAGTAGAGATGGAGCGAGCGAGGAAGAGACAGACTGAGAGAGGGAGAGAGAGAGAGAGCGATCCTTGTTCTATTCATCTCCACACAGACACTGACCTTGTCTTGATATTAGATAAGCACTTTGTGTGTATGTGTATGTGACTGTGTGTATGTGAGTGTGTGTGTGTTCATCTGTGACTGAAGGCGTCAGAACCATGTACAAGTACATGTCCAGGCAGCGCGTGTGTGTGTGTGTGAGACACATCTGTCCACTGAATCCTGACCGACCAGGGAGACAGAAAAGAAAAAGTCCCTTGAATGAATCGCTCTAACTTTCTTTTACAAGTTCTTCCGTTTTTTTCCTGGAGGGAACTTTTTCTTTATCCCATCCAAGGCTCTGTGGACAGAGGGTGTTGCATGTTGGACTGATTGTGTCCCTGAAGGGAAATTTCTATTTTTTGCCCACTTTGTTCATTTTCAGTAGATCAGTCAACACAAGTAAGTAGATTTCAGTAGATTTCGTTGTAAATGGATAAAATCTCCATTTTAATCCATTGAATCAATCTACCCATAATTATGAGTTTAAATATGTTTTGAGGAATTTTTGTAAATTTATCAAAAGTCAAAATCTGAAATTCTCTCTCATTTACTAAACTGGTCGGACTCTTCGGCCACTAGTTTGTAGAAGCCTCCTCTGCATCAGTCACAGCTTTGACTCTTCCTGGTTTAGTCTCTAGAAGCTTCTCACACCTGGACGTGGCCACTTTATCTGATTCCTCCTGTCAGATCCTGTCAGGCTCCGTCAGACGGGACGTGAAACATCTGTAAACTTCCATCTTCAGGTCATATATATGTCTATAGATGGATTATGATTAGCGATAAAAAACAACCTCCTAGACCTGAGCTCTAAACACCGTTCGTCTCTCCCTGTCCTCTTCCTCTTTTCTACTTATTAGTGTATCAAATATCCACTTGAAGCAAACGAAAACACACACACACACACATACATACACAATCAGATAAAAGGCTTCGTATGCAGCTGTTGGGAACCGACTTGAAGGGTTTGGGGTTTTTTTTCCTATTTGCCATTTTGTCTGTCCAAGTTTTTTTGCATAATTTAACTGCAGAATTCAACAAAGTAACAGATACAAGAAAAAAAAAAAAACCCCTGAGAGAAGAGAAGCGACTGAATCAAAGAAAGTAGGTGAGAATCTTTAAAAAAAAAAGAAAAAATCGCATCTAAAAAAAATTAGTCAATCAGTAGGAAAATAATCAGCAAACGTACGAATCATTGATTGATCAGATAAAGGTTATAGATTAATATGATTATAGGTTGTTTTTTTAAGTAAAAGATGAAAAAAAAAAAAACGATTGCTTCCAGCCTCTCTACTGTCGGGTTGTCGGTTTTTCTTTGATTTCTTAGATGAAAATTAATTTCCTGAAAGACATCACCGTCATCACGGACTCTGGGAAATCATGATGGACGTTTTCCACTGTCCTGACATTTCTGTAGACCCAACCGTTTATTGAATAATCGAGCAAGATGGAGACGTGTTGATATTTCTGCAGGATTAGCTGGACTGTGGGGAGTTTTTTGGCTTCATCGCAGCGTCCGTGCATAAACTTGCGGGGGAAGATCAGCGCCGGGCCGCCACGCATCCGTGACCTCGGTTATTCATCTCGCAGCCGGCGCACGTGCATGTTAAAGAATCTCTAGCGCCGCCTGGCCTCGGTGTGTCTGTGTGTGTGTTTAGCTGCAGGCTATGAGTGGGCCATCTCTCCACAGAGCTCATTTGGCTCCTGGCTGCTCTGTGACTGAACTCTTTCACAGGTGTGAGTCCTCCATCGTACAGGAGCACAAAGACAAAGACAAACACACACACACACACACACACACACACACACACACACACACACACACACACACACACACACACACACACACACACACACACACACTCTCCCAGGCCTGGTCTTAATGCGTTGCTTGATGCCGTCCAACAGCCTGCTCTCTGCAGCTTGCTCCCTTTAATGGCACAAGATGGACGAGCTCACTACGGGTAGAGTGTGTGTCGTGTGTGTCGAGGAGGGTGTGAAAAACTACGACGGACATGTGGGCCCATGATCACCGTAGCGACCGGGGCCAAACGTGGCCGTTATTTCTGCTCACAAAGCCTACGCAGTGGTGCCTTCAGTAACGCCGGGACAACAGGGAACTTTTAAAGGGCCACGGTGAGGAAATGTTTGCGTTTTTCACCGGGTTTAATCGTCACCAGCTGTGAATAACAATGGTGATTTAATCCTTAAACAAAGAAAAAAGCAACAAAGCAACTCGTTTTGCATTCGTCTCTGGTTACAGCTCCTAAAATGTTGGGATTTGCTGCTTTTCAATGTTTTCTTCATCAGTGTAAATTCATCTTTGAGGTTTGGTCTTGTGTCTGTGTGTGTGTGTGTGTGTGTGTTTAGCTGCAGGCTATGAGTGGGCCATCTCTCCACAGAGCTCATTTGGCTCCTGGCTGCTCTGTGACTGAACTCTTTCACAGGTGTGAGTCCTCCATCGTACAGGAGCACAAAGACAAAGACAAAGACACACACACACACATACACACACACACACACACACACACACACACACACACACACACACACACACACACACACACACACTCTCCCAGGCCTGGTCTTAATGCGTTGCTTGATGCCGTCCAACAGCCTGCTCTCTGCAGCTTGCTCCCTTTAATGGCACAAGATGGACGAGCTCACTACGGGTAGAGTGTGTGTCGTGTGTGTCGAGGAGGGTGTGAAAAACTACGACGGACATGTGGGCCCATGATCACCGTAGCGACCGGGGCCAAACGTGGCCGTTATTTCTGCTCACAAAGCCTACGCAGTGGTGCCTTCAGTAACGCCGGGACAACAGGGAACTTTTAAAGGGCCACGGTGAGGAAATGTTTGCGTTTTTCACCGGGTTTAATCGTCACCAGCTGTGAATAACAATGGTGATTTAATCCTTAAACAAAGAAAAAAGCAACAAAGCAACTCGTTTTGCATTCGTCTCTGGTTACAGCTCCTAAAATGTTGGGATTTGCTGCTTTTCAATGTTTTCTTCATCAGTGTAAATTCATCTTTGAGGTTTGGTCTTGTGTGTGTGTGTGTTTGTGTATGTGTGTGTGTGAAGAGGTCAGGCTTCAAACGACCTTTATTTACCCAACAGGTAAATCCACCAATGACCTAATCACATGTTACTGTGTGTGTGTGTGTGTTTTGCATGTTTGTGTGTCTCCACATAGATCAACACTATACTCCGACTTATCGCCATGGAAACTGAACCACCACAGACCCGACGATGTACAGTAACAGTAACACGGTGTAACAGCGGCTGAGGTCACGACGCCCTGATCGATTAGAGGAAGAGGGAAAAAATAAATAAATAAAAAACCAAACCAACTCCAAATCACAAAAGCCAAAACTTTCAAAATAAGAGCATGAAAGTAAAGACATGGTTGCCTACATCTCCTCATACACAGATAATACTGTACATTAAATGTGTTTTTAAATAAATCACCCATCCAAAATCTTCAGCTCTTTCTTTACCCCGTTGACAGGGTCTCAGATTTCAGGGCTCAATTTCCTCCTTTACAAAAAGACGCATTGCTCACTTAGTCACATTGAAAAACTATGAGTGTATTTGTAAAAGCGCTGTGATATAATATGACGTGCTTCTTGTCAGTCCTGTCAGCTGAGGGCTAAGAAACAGGTCTAAAAAAAAGGCTCATCTTATAAACCTACCCATGTTTTTCGCTTATGCCTTTTGTTTATGGCTTCTGAGCTGATTTACTTAAACCAAATCCAGAAAGCATGTAAACTGTAAACCACGTGGTGGAAAGAAAGAGCAACACCCCGCGGATTTTCTATCTATTTCTTTTAAAGCATCATCAAAGGACTGCTCGTGATGCAAAAAGCGTGACTCTACGCGGCGTTTTCTCCGCCGCAGAAGGAGCACGACCGCCGTGCGTGACGATGAGAAATTTAACACAGTTTTCAGAAATCAAACTGTGCTACAATAATAACTTAGGAAAAAAAAAAAAAAACAGGAAGCTGTTGATCCTGAGCAGCTCTGCCTCAAACATTCACAGATAAGAAAATATGCCGGCAGAGTTCATTCCAGCGCCGCCGGCCTAAAAAAAACGAGCGGTCTCCGCTAATCATTGACTGGCGGAGTGGGACGAGGGAGTGGGAGCTGTTGTAAAGTGTTAAATCAACACCGGGAAGCCAAATATAACAAGGGGTTTCTACAGTGGAGGGTGGAGCAAATGGAAAAATAATTTTTAAACATTCGCTAAATACAGAGTAAATACAATTTGACACCGAGTGGGCGGATGAGCGGGAAACTCAGCCGCTCCATCGTCATTGGATCAGTCGGCCGTTCACTTGGTCAATCTGGGTATAAGTCAGCCAGCCAGCCAACCAGTCACTCGTACAGTCGGTCCTTCCCTAACTGCCAAGCAGGGGCACGGATACCGGAGATTAGTGGAGTGTCCAACACTCTGAGCCCCACCTAATCCAGTCAGTCGCAAATCCTGCCCCGAGCGCCACGATTAACCCCCTTTCCCCCTTGCGGGAAGAAATTCTTGGGAAACGCAGCATGGATTAATCCAGGCGGAGGTCACGGCCAGACCAGGCCCGACTCACCCTGCAAACGCGCAGGAAACGCTCCAGTCGCCGCGACTTGGAGTACGACCTCCGACCAGCGAAACGGACGTCGACACCTGCTCGGACGTGCGGCGCACTGGCACTAAAATTAGACCTAAAACCGCGTTGGCGAGGGTTTTTATATCAACGCCGAACCAAATGACGAAGTGTAATGTGAGAGAAGAGGTCGCCCATGACGATGAACCGCCTCTACTCGTTGGATGGTCTGATAGTGATGGACACAGTTCTACTGTGGCCGTTCTGAAAAAACGACAAACGTGGCTGGAGGCATGTTTTACACTACTGACAGACCATGAACGACCCTTTGGTCCATCAGGCTGCTGAACGTGGGAACGGTTTCACATTAAAGCCAATCTGTGCTTCTACGTCAAACCTACATCACAAAACTGCTGTTCAACATCAGTCGGCTCCGACTCCATTGAGATCCGCTTGGTTTCCGTCGTCATTGGGAAGTGACGCTGACAAAAACTTGTGGGAAGCAGTTGTGAAGAAACTCAACACTGGTATATAAACGCCACCACCAGTTTGGTGGTGTAATTGCAGAATGACACCAATGCAGAAGTGAAAATGCTCACGACGGCCTAGGACACTCACGGTGAATACAGCGTAGGCCCAACGCAGAAGCGTAAATCCGCCTTTGGACGCCACTGTATCGGGAACAATACTGTGCGTCGGGGCTATCGGCTTGTTTTCAAGCTTCTTTGCCGCCCTAAAGACAATTAATCACCTTTAAGCTCATTTTTCCCCAAAATCACAAACAAAACATTGCCGCCGTTTCAAATCTTTCAAATGGAAGTATCCATGTAGAAAGTTCTTAAAAGTTCTTCCTGCATTTAGCAATAGAACCAACACTTATATATTAGGCAAGTCCTTTAGTTTCTTCATCCCACTTCCTTTTTCTTTTTAACAGATCCAACTGTTGTTCAGTGTGAATCCAAACTCTCCCTTGGGGTTAAACCGTCGCCAGAGAGGTGAACTGACGATGGAGTAATAAACTCTGAAGCTCATCTATCTGTCTCAGCCTAAAAGGTCGACGCTGTATCTCCATACCTGTTTTCCAGGAAATATACCTGACCTGACCTATCTCTCACTGTTGGTGGGATATTTTAACCATTGTATCATTCATTTTCATTTATTTCCAGCCAAGTCACTGCCCTGACTCCCAGACTGGCAGTGATTAGCGGCGGGCGGGTTCGGCGGATCGAGTTGTCTCTGGCCAGACACCCCCCCCCCCCACCCGGTGACCGGAGCCAGCCGTCCTCTTTATACTATTAGGAGTCAGAGATGAGAGAGGGAGGGAGAGTCGTCCGGAGGAAGGAGGAAGAGGGCTGGAGGTGGCGAGGGCTTCAGGGAGCGGCGGCGGCGGCGGCGGAGCAGAGTTCAGCTCCGGCTGTATTACATAGCTGATCTCTGCAGGGACCCGCTGGTTCCAATGGTTGAGTACTGAGCACACACACACACTCCCACTCACCCCCACACACACACACACACACACACACACCCCCACACACACACAGCAGCGTGGCCGCCAGGCAGCACTAGCCTGCCACAGACAGCCGAGGTAATTACATTGAAACGCTTCCTGTGTAACCCACTATCGAAAAACATAAACAATACTTTATGATTGATGCTTTTTTTTTCCTTAGGACCTTATAATATCACGATTTGAGATTTGCTTGTCTAGTGGGAGGTAAACCCCCCCCCCGGCAGTTTAAAAAAAATAAAATGAAATAGGGGCCTGGAAACCGATTTCCTCAGTCGTAGCTTTTACAACGAATGATGGAGGCCTAGATGAACACTACTACACCAGCACCGGACCACAGTGATTTCAGGATCATGGTTTCTCGCTTTTGGTCTAAATGTTCGGGTCTAAGATGGAAAGACTATCCGTTCCCTGCACCTATCAACGTTTTTACAACGTTTATATCTGGTGACGGTTCGTGGATTAAATGTGATCAGTCCACACCCAATAAAGTCCTTGTAAAGCAGATTAAACAGGGTTAATTTCAGTGGTAAATAACACAAAAGGAGGTTTTATTCTTAACTTTAAATTTGATTCTTGTGTATTCACGAGTATTTAATGTTGTAGAAAAGTTTTTAGGATTAAGAACCAACTATTCAGGTGTTTTAAAGCCTTGTTTCAAATGATAATCCTCACTTCACTCTCAGATAACCTACAGATTTTAATTTCAAGGAGTGGAGCCGATTCGCCCGACCCTTTGTTGGTTGTAGACATTGAACACACTGTATATCTGTAACTGAACTTTCCCCAATTGAACATACAGGAATGTATGAAACAAAGGGATGGACACTAATGTTCTAGTCTGTAGTCGACCGGGTAAATGTTTATTGTGCACAGTTCAGGAATCGTTGAATCCCGAAATGTTTAAATCTCCCCTCATTCCCACGAGCTTTCATATAAAGAGCTCTACAGACTCCTGCAGTCGAAGCTTAGATCATGAATATCAGGCTCAGGCTCTTTAAACGTCACAGTGGCGACGTGCGCTCTCATCGTCCGATCACACTTTATCAACGCGTTGGCGGACGAATGGGGCTGAATATGGTCAAAGGCACAGACAAGCCCCCGTTTGAGCCTCGTGTCCGATCCGGCCTCTTACTTCCAGACCGGCCCTCGCGGTTTTCCACCATCGTATTGTGTAACTGAGTGACGCGCCCTTCGCTGAAACACTTCTCTGTGGAAAATTTCTCCAGTGTGGACAATGTGGGGGTTGTTGTGCCGAGGATTTTTTTTTTAAGGCGTGCCAGAATACAACGTCCAACTTGTGAACACTTGAAGAAGCGTTTTCTGTTTGACGATTAGCCCTTCGATTAAGTCTCGTGTCTCGTGGAGCTTTCTCTTTTCATCGCCCCTTTTGTCACGGTCACTACATTTATTACTCTGTGACACAGATACAACCATAGGCAAACATGTAAAACATTTCCAGCGCCAGATACAGGACTAAACAACTTCTCGTTCAACCCTGAATTTAAACAGAACAGAAAACAGAAAACTCCACCGATTACATGATGATTAACAGTGGTTAACTGAGACACAATAACGTGGCGGAAGCATCAAGTCCTGTCATTTTTCTGTTTCTACCGACTAAGCCGCTGGATGGTTTTATCTTCTAAGAGTCACTGTGAGCTCTGAAAAAGACTTTAACCCTGTGAACACCTGACAACCCCCCCCCCAAACACACACACACACACACACACACCACCACCACCACCTCCTCTCTAAACCTCCCGTCCCATATCTGTCTGGAGGTTCGAGTTCTTAATGAGCTAAAACAAATACGATGAAAACCTAGAAGCAGGAGACGAAAGGAATTCAAACTGCACAGGAGAAATAAAGAAACCCTGGGGATGTTTGAAAGCGTGTTTAACTAAGGGGGGGTGGGTATCAAAGACGCATATGAACAACTGGCAGACGGTCTTTTGATCCTTTAGGTTTCATTCATATCAGTCTTTGAGGGGCAACCCACAGCTGACCTGAACGACACTTGGCCGGGCAGATGTGGGAGGAATTAAACACAAATGTCAAGAAAAGCCGGGAAACATTCTGAATCTCGTCGAGCTTCGCTCGTCTGCGACGGTCCGTCACATGAACGATCTACGTTGAACGTGCGGCGGGTTCTCCCTCGTTCGACCGGATGTAATGAAAAGGTCCCGCCTAGTGAGTGAATGTGTTTACATTCACAAATGTTCAGCTTGACCTTACCTTGTTCTACGGACCCCCCCCCCTCGCTTGCAAAGGCCAGGGAACCACACTCTACCTCGGGCCACGCTAATCAAACACCGAGCGCCAACACGACAGGCCGAGCCCGTTCGCCGAGCACCGGGCGGGCTAACGCTGGGCTAAACGCCACGGTGTGAACTCGGCACGAGGCACAGACGCTCAAATGTCAGATCACTGTCCCCGTGACTTATGAAACACAGGCTAATAGTAACGGCTTTATCCATGCCCCAATTACAGGCAGCACCGTTGTGAAAAACCCATGCAGGCCAACATTTAGACCAATGCCGTTCAGAGCAATTTACATTACATCCTGTAATGAGCAGGTCAGCAATATCTCATCCACTTTTTTTTCCCCCGTCTTCATGTTTCACGGGTTTTTTTCTGGCTAATCTGACATTTAAAAACATGTACATATCTAAATGGGTAGAATTGGAGTAATTTAGCCATTAGCCAGTCATGTGTCTTTAAGAGATCATTTCGTTTGCAGGAGGAAGGTGAGAAGAGAGACGAGAGAGAGGGACAGAGAGACACTGCTGTCGGGCCGGTGTACGTCCTGCACCACAGTTTGTTTTAGGTTCCGACTCCCTCTTCTCCCACCGTCCTGCCAGAGTGCGACGACTCGGACCGACCGGCGTCCCTCAGATGTGGCGTCGGGTCACTCTCAGCCCCACCGGGCCAACGCCGGTGTAGAAATTGCTCCAGGGCTGTAGCCGTTTGGGCCGTTTATACATTTATTCATTTATTTATAGACTAAAATAAAGGTCAATTCAATACTACTGCCTCTGCTTTCTGTGCTACATACAGTAGCTTTATAATTAGCACCGGGGGCGGGGGGGTCGTTTTGAGTAGTGACTCATCTGCAGGACATTTAGCATCATTTTAAAGTAAGAATCTCAACTTCTGATCTTGGTTCTTTAATGGTCTCTAGCCCACTTTGGCTTTGGCTTCTCCAGTAAAACTAATGTTAAACCTCATCAGGACACTGGACATAATGTAAATATCCCCCGTGTGACACAATAGTAGGAAAAAACGTTTAAATGTTAAATGTTTAACAAGGGGACAAAGGGTCAAACGTCATCGGGCCAAATAGTATTTTCTAACAATATGAAGCCATAGAAAGCAAAAATAAATAAACAAATAAATAAATAAATAAAAATGACACTTTTTTTTCTGAAACCAGATAAGAAGCAGTGGAATTGGATGTATATACATTTCAGAGTGATGTATAGTTAAACCCCCCACCCCTCCCTGAACTGTCAGACAGAACCACTTATTTACCCCAAAACCGTACAATGTACAGCATCACAACATCCCATCAGTCAGGAACATTCCTCGCTTCACCGGGAAAACTCTTTTCACACGCGTTGTTCTTGGCGAGCGGGGCGAGCGGCCAGTCCTGATTTCACTGACTTCATGGAAACGTCGACAGACGTCATACAAACGTCTCACAGCTAAACTGATGCAACAACATGGAACGGCGCCGCTCACGGCCACCTTTCACAAAGACTGCAGGGAGGCGCCGAAGGCAGGCCGCCTCTGTCAGGGCGAGCCGCCGAAGGCAGGCCGCCTCTGTCACGGCGAGCTGCCGGAGAAGAGCTCGACGGGCTTATTATTAGAGAGAGATTGGACTGCTTTCAGTCAGAAGGAAGGTGGATTGAAAAAAAAAAAGATGTAGGAACATGCAGCTACAACGGAGAAGGAAGGGGGGGGGCTTTTCTTTGAGAAGAAAAATGAATCTGACATGGAAAAAAGAAAAAATCCAAAGGTTGATCCAGAAGAAAAAAAAGATTGAAGGGGGAGGAATGAAATGTGGAAGAGAAGTGATATTTCCTAGATACAGAATATGATTTTGCCTCCACCTAAAGGTCACCGTATGTCAGGCCCCGAGCTTTTCTAAAATGAGACTCGCAACCACAAGAACGAGCCTGGTTGCACGAACCAAGACCAACTTGTCTGTTGATAACATGAAATTTTTATTATTACTCTAATTTCTTATTAAAATGTGACATAAAATGTGATGAGCATGCGCCTGCTACACATACGGACTCAACTTTTTTCCAGACAAAAATAAGAGCTGTAACAACTAGTAAATGGAAATAATAATAATTGCCAACAATTTTTTAATTGAATGAATCAAAATGCCAAATGTTTTCTATGTCCAGCTTCTAAATTGTGAGGATTTGCTGCTTTGCTGTTTCATATCAATGTAAATTGGTTTCGTCAAACTGACAGTAAAAGAAAATAAATAAATTTTAAAAATGATAGATTTCTTCCATTTGGCTTTGAGAACTTCTGATTGGTATTTTTCACTGAATATGTACATTTTATAGATTAGATGACTTATCCCTTAATAATCAAAATAACCTATAGAGCTAGAGCTGAAACATTTAACTGGTTAATGATTAGTTGATCAAAAGAAAATTAATCAACCACTAACACTACTGGCAAAAATGCAAAACAATCCCATGTGTCAGTGGAAGACGTCCACTGAGAGGAGAACCCAAAGCAAGGTAAAGAAACAGAAATCCAACAAAGAGCATTCCCAAGGTGCAGCTGACACCGGAGGAAGGAGGCTCCAGAAATAGAGGGAGAACAACCCAATCCAGCAGGAGGAGGAAGAGGATGAAGGGGGGGAAAGGGGATTAGCGGGCAGGCTGTCCGTTCCTCCCCTGGCCTCCCACTGAGCACATGGCCAAGTCAGGGGGGAAACTGGAGTTATTTCGGAGCAGAGCGGAGAAGAGCTAAGCGGGCCCTCACACGGGGGATTTATCCCGGGAGAGGCTCTGCCGGCCCGACCGTCCCCACGGCAGAAGGCCGAGGGGGCGGGGAGGAGTGCCGCCGCAGCCGCCGCCACCGCCACCGCCGCCACCGCCGCCGCCGCCAAGAATCTGCATAGGCCTTAACCCCTCAGACGCCGGCGAACGCCTGAGGCCCTGCCAGAGCTTCCCGTAATGTAACAAGGCTGCCACTGACCATTATTTCCCACTGTGGGTTAATTAGCCTGCTACTTTCTCGATTAATTGTTTAGTCAATTAAATGTTAATAAATAGTGAAAAAAAAAAAACGACATTAATTCCCAGAGCCCACAGGGACGTTTCAATATGTCTTGTTTTGTATCAACCCACAGTACAAAGCCTAAATAACAATAATATAAAACCGAGAAAACAGCAAATGATTGCAGTGATTGCTTCGTCCATTGATTAGCTAATTGTTTCTGATATATATACATATATATATATATATATATATATATATATATATATATATATATATATAAATTATATCTTGCACCACTGTTGAAAATGGAATTGTAACTTTCTGCAGCTTGATCTAAAGTCTGAGTGTCTTCTGGTGAAAATGTAACATATTTACAACATCCAAGCTGAAATCTGTATAGTCATCATTCGCTGCTGTGTAGCTGAACCATGAAGCAGCGAATGACGGCAGCGAGACGTTATCGTGAGGTGCGGTTTCACCTTTGACCTTGTGAAGCGTTGGTCTGGACCTACACAGTAACACGCAACAGTTATTGCACGAGAGACAGTCGAGGGTTGGTGGATATTCGACAAAACACTGGTGGTTTAAAATCCAGAGGTCTCACTGTAGGTCGTGTAAGCTGCTCATCGGAGGAAGTGCCCCCCCCCCAGCTTTAGTCCTTCTGTTTTCCTCTGAGCTTTTTATCCGCTGCACCGACGCAGCAGGCAGAAGCAGCATTTTGACGATGTATCTGAATCAGTCAGACTTTTTATGATCGATATCGTCTGTACGTGAAAATCCGACTCCATAACCTCACAAGCACTGTCACGAAGTTGCCGGGGGGGGCAGTTGTGAAGAAGAGCTACGTTTCCAACCGCCGGTGACTCTGAACAACTGCCAGTTTCCCAGGAGATGCTGCCATGGAAACGTTCACGGTGCACAGTAAATACTTGATGCTGGCGGCTCAAAGAGTCCGTCCTTCAGCCAGAGGACCTCAGCTCCAGCCTCTCTGTCAGAGAAGCCTCTGCCCTCCCTGCTGGAGGGGCCCTTCGAGCACAGCATCGGAAATCCCTACCGGCCCCGTGGAGGACGCCGACCAAGAGGAAACCCCCCCGAAACAACTTTGGGAAGCAGGCGTGAGTCACCACTCAGCGAGGAAACCCTGCTCCGACTCAGGCACTTTCGATGCCGCCGGGGCCTGTTACAACTGGTTGTGACCACAGCCGACGACAACGGCAACGAAGACGACAACACCAACGAGGACGACAACGGCAACGAAGACAACGCCAATGAAGATGGCAACGCGGTCGACAACACCAACGAAGACGACAACAGCAACGAAGACGACAACACCAACGCATACGACAAAGGCAGGGAAGACGACAACGGCAACGAAGTCGACAACGCCAACGCAGACACAGGACAGACCCTTGTTCAGCAGCAGTCGATCAGCACCGTGGTCGGCGAACAACACAGCATAACTGCTGCAGAAGGGTTTTCTCTGCCTCCTTTAGGTTTATTAGTCGAGTTGTTATTTATGCTCATGCTCAACAAAGACATACTTAGTTAAGTCATTATTTTCTGGAAAGGAAAATATTTACAAAATTATAATAATGTACTTTAGTGTTGATCATGAGTAGATTCTGCCACAGTTCATTCAGCACTTGGGGGGGGGGTTAAGGATTAAATCAAAAAACTGACATTCCGTTCTCCATCAGTAATCAAGTAAATGTGTGTCTTTAGTCAATGATGAGCACTGATGGTTCCAGGATGCCCTGATGATGTTTTTGTTGTGTGTCCTCAGGTTTTCCCACCACAGGAGTGAACGTGTCCATTCACACCAGAGCCCAGTGTTTCCATGTCTGGCACGCGCCACCGATTGTTCCCCACTGCGCGCGGGTGCTTGGTCATTCCGCATCACCCGCCCACCCCATCGTCCACACACACACACACACACACACACACACACACAGTTAGACACAAACACGCGCACACACACACAGTTACAGACACAGTTACAGACACATAAACACGCGCACACACACGCATCGGCGCTCTCTCTCTCTCTTTTTCAAATCTCACGCGCGTGTTTCTCACTCGAGCACGCTCAGCCGTCCGCCACGCGCGAGCAGGCACGCAGGCACGCACGGGCAGCGTCGGAACAATGTGCGCCGGTCGGGAGCGCTGCGCATTCCTCCAGAAACACGGCCATGAATGATAATCACGCTCATCGTCCGAGGCTGCTGTCGCAGGACGGAGCGGCCCCCGCCGAGGGCCACACAATGGGCGACACGCGCACACAAGGGCCCGGGTCTGGTGGGGCCCGGGTCTGGTGGGGCCCGGGTCTGGTGGGGGGTCCGGGGTCTGAGGAGCAGGTCCGGGCGCTTTAACGAGCCGCAGACTAAACGCCGCTAACTGCATGACAACAACAACACGATGCAACTTAGCGGAGCTCCCCGAGCGGCCGCACGCGGAGTGCGCCACCGCCGCGACCCGCCGGCGCTTCGCCGTCATCTCCCGATCTTCGATCATCGATCGGGCTCCTGTCGATACAGCCGCGTCCGGCGGCGGCGGCTCGGTGAGACGTGACCGCGGAGGAGAGGAGGCAGCTCTGCAGGCTGACCCCCCCCCCCCGGTCTGTCAGTATGTCAGTCAGTCACCGGCGTGTAGGAAACAAGGGAGGAAAACACACACACACACACACACACACACACACACACACACACTCCGGAGAGGTAAATAAATGCAACACACACACGCGCGCGCAGAAAACGCCTCTTACCTCCACCACTTCTGTAAGGTTACAAACAGGAACGTCGACCGCCGCCCGCTCTCCCTCTCTCTCCCTCTCTCGTTCTCCCTCTCTCTCCCTCTCTCCCTCTCCCTCTCTCTCTCTCTCCCTCCCTCTCCCTCTCTCTCTCCGCCGCTCGTCGACGCTGCTTCACTCGCTTCTCATTCGCCTCCGGCTCTTTCTCTCTCACGGTTAATTCTAAACGCACATTATATCCCGCTGTACACGGGGAAGGAGTGAGAGCGCACAGCAGGACCCTCAGGACTCTGAGGCAACAACCGGGGGGCGGGGCCACGGCTGCTTACATCACGGGGGGGGGTGGGAGGGAGAAGGGGAGGTAGGGAGGGAGGGAGAGAGAGGGAGAGAGGGAGAGAGAGGGAAAGGGAGAGGGAGAGAGAGAGGGAGGGAGGGTGGGAGAGAGAGAGAGGGGAGAGAGGAAGAGAGGGAAAGAGAGAGTGGGAGAGAAAGGGAGAGTAGGAGGGAGAAGGGGAGGTAGGGATGGAGGGAGAGAGAGGGAGGGAGTGGGAGGAATAGAGGGAGAGAGAGAGAGAGAAAGGGAGGGAGAGAGAGGGAGAGAGAGAGAGAGAGGGAGAGAGAGAGGGAAAGGGAGAGGGAGAGAGAAGGGGAGGTAGGGAGAGAGAGGGAGAGAGGGAGGGAGTGGGAGGAATAGAGGGAGAGAGACAGAGGGACAGAGGGAGAGAGAGGGAGAGAGATAGAGAGAAAGGGAGAGTGGGAGGGAGAAGGCGAGGTAGGGAGTCAGGGGGTGAGAGGGAGAACAGGGGAGGGAGAGAGAGAGAGAAAGGGAGGGAGAGAGGGAGGCTGGAAGGGAGGGAGAGACAAAGAGTGGGGGAGAGAGAGGGAGAGGGGAAGACAAAAAGAGAGAAGGGGAAAAGGAGGGAGAGAGAGATGGAGGGAGAGAGAGGAGAGAAATAGAAAGAGAGGGAGAGAGATTGAGAAAGATAGAGAGCGAAAAAGAGAGAGAGGGAGAGAGAGAGGTTGTACAGTAACACACATTAAAACCAGGTACGGGTTTTAATCTAGTGTCTGAATGGTGAGTATAGAATAATCGTTGCTGTGCCACACACACACACACACACACACTTATCTGGTTACAAGATAAATCTCTCAATTCCTCCTTCAAGTGAAGCCGAGAAAGAACAGGACACTGAGAACGGCTTTAATCCAACCACACCCTGGATACATCTAGTAAACCTGGTAAACTGACGTGTGGTTTAAACCGTTCCTCATCCTCCTGTTCAGTCCGAACGTGAAACGAAAGAACGGACAGGACCGATCAGATGAAACGTCCAGAGGACGAATCTGTTTCTGAACTATGTGACCACTG
The DNA here is from genome assembly GCA_016859345.1 of Istiophorus platypterus. Lineage (NCBI taxonomy): Eukaryota > Metazoa > Chordata > Actinopteri > Istiophoriformes > Istiophoridae > Istiophorus > Istiophorus platypterus. The sequence continues at coordinate 18,641,478 of CM029111.1, forward strand.
GCTGACATGAGGCGCAGGGTCGTACAATCATCGCTGCTTCTTACAGGGGGGGCAAGAAGGAAGTGACCCATTTCAAGATATGACCACAAATGTTCCCGGTAAAATACAAGTTTAGGACAAGTCAAACAGCTCTTTCATATGTCCACAGAAGCCGCCGTCTGTCTTATTTACATATTTTAGGTGACACAAATTATTATTTCCAAGAATAAAGACAAAAATTAAGTTACAGATGAGAAAAAACAGAAAAGGGAAAAGCGTCTCTTAAAGACAGACGGCAGCTGGATCTCCATCCTAAACACACAGAGCACGTGAGGAAGCGTCCTCCGGCGGCGTGGTGCCGCTGGAGCCCGGGATTTTAATGTTACCGGGACGAACACGAGGGCGTCTCCGACGGGACGGTTCATTCAGCCCGGGGTTCAATCCTTCGGCGCGCTGACCTTTGACCTCGGATCACCCACGGACAAGTGCTTAAAAACACAGCAGCCACTGTACATACTCATGAGGCTGCCGGCGCCGCCACCGCCGCCGCCGCGTGTGTGAGCATCAGGGAGAATCAGCACGCGCCCCTCCTTCCTACATTTACATTACAAACCTGCCACCTACGGGCAGAGCGTGAAACTGCAGCGTGATTGGCCCTGTGTGCCTGAGAACAGCAACACAGTGTTTGGGGGAATTGCTGCTCAGTGTGTGTGTGTGTGTGTGTGTGTGTGTGTGTGTGTGTGTGTGTGTGTGTGTGTGTGTGTGTGTGTGTGTGTGTGTGTGTGTGTGCGTGTGTGTGTGTGTGTGCGTGTGTGTGTGTGTGTGTGTGTGTGTGTGTGTGTGTGTGTGCGTCTGTGTGTGTGTGTGCACTCGGCCTCAGAGAGGAGACCGAGCACCGTCTAGAATAAACAACTGACAGCTGGTTTCAACGTCCAGCTTTCACTGTGAAACTGAAGAAAACAGTGCAAGGAAACACTGTTTTTTTTAAGGAGAATCCGTCACTAAAGTGCCAGGTTTAATTGGTTTAACTGGTTTAACTGGTTTAACTGGTTTAACTGGTTTAACTGGTATAACTGGCTTCAGGTGAACTTAAATGTGAAATAAATGTGGTATAACTTTACATTTTTCAGGAATTATATTAATAAAATGTACTTATATGGGACATTTGAGACAAAAACTGCAGCTCTAGATACTCAGCAGACTTTTAAGGATTTTTCAGGTCATCAACATTCGAACCAGTTTTAATGGAGAGTAGTCTAGAGCTTAGGTTTCGGTTTAGAGGGAGATTTTTAGCCTTCTCTTTGATATTGTGTCACTAGTACTGTTAGAGTGTATACATCGTATTTCCATCCCTCTGTACCATCACATTTGTGCGTTTTTTTACTCATCTAGATGCGGATGTTCTGACTCGGTTCTGTTTCAGCAGTGGCCTTTAATCTGACCTGGGACCTGCCTTAGAGGCTGCGTAGGAAAGAGGTTCGGGTGAAACATGGCGGCGACGCTTTCACTTCCTGTCTATTCTCTGCGTGTTGTGCGCTACTCATGGACCCACTGAGGGGTTTTTTCCCTTTTGTTTCTACTTTATTGGACAGTATTCACTGGAGAGAACCGGGGCAGATGGCGAGAGGATGAGATATGGCAGGGGTCGTGCCCCCCCCCCCCCCGAGGTTTCTGGCACGGGGAGGACGCCGGCCGCCACTTTGGCTGCGATCATTGTGGCGGCTAAACGCTCCGCACTGGATGTGTTGAGCGTTTTTTAAAATTATTTATTTATATATATTATCTAGTTCATTAAAGGTTTGTTGCAGTAAAGGCTGTGGAACCACTAAGACAATCTACCCTATTAGATAAAATGGGAGGTTAGCATTGAACGTCTGTGGGTTTAATTCTGCTCTAAAAAACAGCTGATTGGTCAAAGCTGATCAGTTAGAGTTGTGTATGTGTGTGGAACTACACACTGGTACTCGTCTGTTACCTTAAGGTACGTCGATTCGTCTTAACTAACTTTTAAACACAATATTTTTGCATTTGGTTGTTTTTACCATGCTTTTTTAAAAGCCTGTCTGGTAGAAATGATGTTTATATGGTAAAGAAAAGTAGTTTGCCCCGGTTTGATTATGTTCAGTATTAATGTTTTTACGAGTGAATGCAGCGTCTACTGCGGCTGGAGATGATTTGCTGAGGACCGGCCTCTTCCACCAACAGCTGAACATCAGCTCCAGAGCTCGGCTCCTGGTTCTGAGGCCTGACTCACTTCACCTGCTGTTCGGTTTAGAAAACAAAGCCAACGTCACACACTGTGTCTCAATGCACCAGGGACTTTTCTCTGCATGAAGCCAGAGCAGGGTCCCTCCTTAACCTTGACTGAGTGCCGCCAGTAACTAAAGTTCAATCCCCATGTGGTTGTCTCAAGCGGATATTCAGAGATCAGATTTGATTTTTCCAAAAAACGGTGGCGTGTTTCATCTCTCCGGCTTCACGGGCTCTTCTGTTAAAATAAAACGAGCTCTACTTTGGGCCGACGCGGCTTGGCCCGTCTTTTCCGTGCCAGATTCCGGTCTAGCTTTCCGCCTCGCCCGCTGGGAGTCGACACCGTGGCTTCTGCAGGCGCAGAGGAGGCCGCAGACGAAGGAGGATTTCAAATCGGAAAGAGACGGCGATGCCAGATTATCAGCGACATTAATGTGAAGATGATTCACTGGGGACGTTGTAACTAAACAGAAGTTAGCTGTGTTTCCCAGCTCTTGGAGGTATCTGTTATAATATATATAGATTCTTCTATTGCTAGACATTATTTTTCTTTTTCTTTTTTTTCCATCTTTTCTCCCCGGTTCAAGAAAGAGAGAGAGAAAAGAGAGAGAAAAACCTCTAAATATGGAACGTGGGCTCCTTTATGCGTGACTGACAGCTCATTAAATAACTAGAGAGGGTTCGCGCCTCTGTGCTGGTGAACGGTGCCTGGAACGTCAAGAGAAACGTGAACATCTGGCTGGAATTTTCACCATCAAATTGTTGTAAAAAAAAACCAAAAACAACCAAACAAACAAACAAACAAAAAAAGACAAAGTAAAGCAGATTGACGGTAAAACCTGCAGGGCATTTCGGCCAGAGAGGAATTCCAAAACAAAATGGGGGGGCAGACAAGATTTAGTGCAGGACGCGGCACAGCGGCTCCGACGAGGGTATCCTGTGGATCCGACAGGGCGGAGCTACCGTATCCGTTAACAACCACACAGGACGTCGGCATCGGGCGAAAAATCCCGCACCGCAGTTTTACTCCGGAATGAAAGCGGTTCCTTGGACGCTGGGCCGGTTACATCAACACGTCCCTCTTCCCACACTTTTCTATCCATAAACAACTCGTGGCGCCAACTCTCTCGTGCCGCTTAGAAAACACGGCGGGAACGTGACATTTCTGTCGGTTTCGTCTGTTAATTTGGGGACGACGACGACCCCCTCACTCTGAAACTGGTCTGATGGTGCAGCAGAAGATTCAATCAATACGTTTGTCTCCATTGCACTTTGGTGCAATTTGTTTTCATCAATGGGCCCTGCAGTATATTTGCCTTTCATAAACACAAACACACACACACACACACACAAACACACAGAGCGTTGTAGGCATATACATATATGCACATGTACATATACTTTCTGCCCCTGATGCAAAGAGGGAAATACAGATGGAGCCACGTTTCAACAGTTCTCTGTCTCCATCAGCATCAAAACAGATAAAAACGCGAGGGAAAAACTCGTTGGTGCTTGACCCAGGATCAGGGAACTATTGTCCCCGGACACAGCGGTGTCAAAAACATTGATCTGTTTGCACTGCAAATCAATCAGCCCCCCCCCCGCACCGCCGCCGCCGCCGCCGCCGCCCCACCAGGTTCATCCTCAGGTGCAAAGGCGCACGATTCAGCTTTTTAGGGCTGAATCATGGCGCTGTGTTGAATTTATTTCGGGTGCAGGTGGGGGAGCGGCTGCACGCCGTGGTTAAGCTGTGGCCTCCTCTCACAGATTTCTGGTGTTGTTATGAAGTTCAGATAGTTTTCCCGGGACATCACATGCTCGCCAGGACCAAGACTCAGATAAAGTCGTCTTTTTTAGTTTCCCTTCGTCTTGAAAATTGCCAAAACAAAAACTGTTTAATGTTTTGTTCATATATGGATTTGCTAAAGATAAAAAGACACAAACTGATTCGGGATCAGTTCTCCTCTGTCTTTGTTTCTCAGCCTACAAACTGCAGACAAAACGTCTTGGTCACTTTTCAAGGCCGTTCCAGTGAAACCAGCCTTTTATCACAAAAAGAGTTTTTTTTTTTTGTTCTCTGCTGTCTTCTCAACAGTCTTTTAGTAATTATAACAGACCAACCCCCAACCTATCTCCCTACCGCGCACACACACACACACACACACACACACACACACCCCTCCTCCCAAAAATAATGAAATGTCTTTCCTCTGGAGGTAGCTGAAATAATGGGCAAAGAGCGGGAGAGGGGGAGACCATAAACGATAATGAACCACCTCATTCTGCTTTTTTAATTCCTTCTCTGATTCCCTACCACCCCCACCCCCCATCACCCCCACCCCACCCCTCTCCCATCCCTCCATCTCCCTCACTTGCATCCCACCATTGCCCACAAATTTTCTCATTTTTAATTTCACCCGGGCACATCCACCTACTCCCATCCTCATTTTCACTCCTCCTCCTCCTCCTCTCTATCTTCCTCCTTCCCTCGGCCAGACAGAGCCACCGCCCTGCCATCTCTCCTTCCTCCTCCTCCTCCCACTCTTATGTCCTCACCCGATTCTACATTGTCTGCAGGATCCCCCCCCTTAAACACTTCCCCTACCCCCACCCCTGCCAGGAAGCATCCTGGGTAATTTCCTCCTCTTATTGAATTGGTGCGGGGGGCGGATGGAGGGAAAGATAAAGGGATGGGCAGATGAACGGAGGCTTGGGATGAGTGCTAATGGAGCCGGTGGAGGATTCACACATACAGAAAGCAGCACATCCTCCTCTCTTCATCTTCCGTCTTCCTTTGGCTCATTTTCTCTCCTGGGTGAAAGTACAGATGACCCTCTCCCTCTCTCTCTCTCTCTGTGTCTCTCTCTCCTCCTCTCCTATGTTCTGTTATCCTCACTCACTCTTTCTCCCTCATAAAAACAACCCAGACAAAAGACTCCGACCTTCTTCTTTTTTTTCCTTCACAGAAAGCTATTCAACTATCCTGCTTCCCCTGACACACTAACACACACACAAACACACACATTCACACAAACACACACATACACTCTCTATTCCCATCTGTACTATGGCGGCCGAACTCCATAATCTTTCTGCAGCTCAGTCTCTCTCTCACATACACACAGAAAAATGCATATATACATTCTATACCATCTACTTAACTCTTCCATTTACGAGACTGAAAAATGACATAGACAGTATATATCATATATGAGTGTGTGGGTGGAGGCGGAGGCGGTGAACGGATGAATGAGACGCCACAAGTTATGCAGCTTTTCAAAAGCTGACATCCAAAATAAAATCAACAACAACGTCGGGCTCAGTCGAGCATTTTTCAGCGGAGCTGGACCAATATATCGGCCGATATCAACTTATCACAGCTTTATCGGCACTGGCACAAATGTCGGCCGATAAGTAACGAGGAACGTTGGTCCTGTTGGGCCAGTGTTGGCTGCACTTGTGAAAAAACCATCTCAGACGTGTAGTTTGGCCACTAGAGGGCGCCGACGGGCTTTTTCTTCAACTTTGAAATATCCCGGCCTTATCGGATCCATGCTTCTGCGTCAAAACTACACAGGCGTCCTACGCTGTCATGAGTATTTATACGTCTGCGTTGGCGTCGCTCTGCAGTTACTCCACCAGACCGCTAGTTGGCGACAACGTCTATATGCCACTGTGTTGAGTTTCTTCGCCGCCATTTTCCACCAGTTTGTCGGCGTCGTGTTGAAGAGGGCCACTGAAACTGAGCCGATCTCTATGGAGGCGGAGCTGACGGATATTGAACAGCAGTTTTAGTTTTTCCTGAATTCACTGCGACGCAGAAACGAAACAAGACGTCTGGAGGAGGAGCCAGAAATGTGACACTACTGATCCGACCAATCACAGGTCTTGTGGTCTGTGTTGCTGCGACGCCTACATAATTTTTGGGCAGGTGAACATCGGGCAAAGGTTTGACACAGAAGAATAACTTTTCCTTTATACAGTATAACAATTTGATTTTTAAAATTTTTCATATAAGTCTCGGTTTCTCCTGATTCTAAACCTTTATGTTTACACAACAGGGCAGAGAATGAATATGAATTTCTACTGCCCCTGAAAATCCTGTAATGAATCTTCCTTTGTGTCACATTGGAATTTTTAAGCTGTAGTTAATCGGCTTGAATATAAAAATATAAGAATATAAAATACGACTCTAAGTGACCTGAAGAATGACAGAACTCTGCATACAACACAATTAAAATCACACAGAGAAAAATACTGAGCTGATCAATTTAGTTCCATCACTTCCCAAATAGTAAGATACACAGCAGGAATGAGGCAGAGGTTTGTTTTAAATAAAAAGGAATCTTTATTGATTGTGGTCTTTTATTGTATATTTGGTACCTGTGGCGTGTGTTTTATTTTTATAAATAACATATTGTTTTTGTTACAGGCTTTTTATGATTTTTAGAGTTATAATTTCTATAATATCAGCCGTTTCTATCACATGATTTTTATATTTTCATATTATTTTTGCTTTATATCGTGTGTCCTCGTCCTGTTTTTTCCTTTGCGTTGGTTATTGTGTCTCTTCCTGTGTATTGTCAATTGTGCTGCATTCATCTTGCTCTTTAATAAATAATATTAATTCATTTTTCTTGGACCAATTATTTTAATCGTGGATTAACCTGCAAATTCTTTTCTTGATTAATTGATTAAATTTCTAGGTCTATCAAAATGAGGACGGTGAAAAATGTCCCCGGGGCAGAGGGGATGTTCTTGAAATCGCTTGTTTTGTCCAGACACCAGCCCCCAAACCCCAAAGTTATTAACTCTAGTGTCAGCAAAGGCTGAGAGATGCAGAAAATATAGACACACAGAGGCTGGAAGCAGCAAGTCTCTGCTCAAAAAAGTTACGTCAATGATTTATCCGTTACCCGAACAGTCGCAGATTATTTTCTGTGAATCAACTGAACCATTATTCAACTGTTTCCGCTCTTTTCAGCATATCCTTTGTGCATTTGTGTCAAAGCTCTGACGCCGTTCTGAGAAGCTTCTCCTTGACCGACGCGGAGCCTCTCCGCTCTCAGTCATGACGACCTGAAGATCTGACCCGAGGTCGAAGGAGGCCGGACATCGGCACGTGGCTTCGGCATCGTTCACAGGCCGCTTCCGAGGCCCGACAGCACCGCCGACGGGCGGAGGGTCCTTCGGCGTTTCGCATCCCCGTCGCCCGGACTCCGGTCCCACAGGGAGTTTTGACCATCGGATCACAGAACAGACCTCGGCTCCTTTGTCTTTAAGCTAAAGCCGTCGATTAGCAGGAGTTCAAAGGTCGACGTCAGAGCACTGACAGCACGGCGGAGAAATCAAAGGGGGGAAATAAACGTCGAAAGACTTTTTGAGAGGAGACATCAAATCGCCGTTTTGAACAACAACGCTTGGCTCCGCCGAGAGAAGCTCACGAAGAGGGAGAAAAAATGTGCTCGTTCTGTACTTTGCCGGGTTCCAACACGAGGACGATAATGAGAATCGTGTCAGAATGTCAGCGTGAGCTAATTAGAACGGCTCTGACACGGCGTCACCAAACAGACTGGTACAACTGCCGGAGAATAACAGGAGTCACAGAGGCGGCTGCAGGTGTGAGTGTGCCTGTGTGTGTGTGTGTGTGTGTGTTTGTGTGTGTGTGTGTGTGTGTGTGTGTGTGGGTGGGTGTATAGCCAGAGAGAGAGGGAAATAGGAAAGTGAGGGAGGTGGGAAGGGAGGTATTGAACTGTATGTGTTTTTTTCAGATATGTGGTGTGTTTGTGTGTGTGTGTGTGTGTGTGTGTGTGCACTTGTGTGTGTGGGCACGCGCGTGTGTCTAGATAACGGGTGGGGGGAACAGAGGGCTGAGCTCATTCCAATTAAGCCAGGCCTCAGAGCGTCGAGTTAATTAGCTGAGGAGAGAGAGAGACATACACACACACACTGAAGTGCCAATTTGCGCTGGAATGTCAATATATCTGCCTGTCAGTCTGTCTGACCAACACACACACACACACACACACACACACACACACACACACACACACACACACACACACAGGGGGGGTATATGAGCAAGAGCCAGTGTATGGTACTGATAGCCACATTGGTTCAGGCTGAGTGTTTGTGGTGTTGTGGTAAAAACATGCAATACCCCCCCCACACACACACACACACAGAGCGCTGATCCATAGGAGAAGAGGAGGAAGCTTGATGGTCTTCGCCGCCTCCTCGAACTCTAACGCCGAGTTTCCCTTCGGACGCGTCACCGCCGTGGTTGGACAACGGATCGCGGGCCGCTGATCGTTTTAACTATCTAGCCGTTTACCGGTTAATGTCTCGATTAACTGACGAGCTGCTTCGGTCTAAATTCCAGGCCCATCCAAGTTTCCCAGAGTCCAAACAGGTTTTCAAATGTCTCGTTGTTTCCGACCAACAGTTCAAACTCCAAAACCGTTCACAGTTTGCAAAGATATTAAACAGAGAAAAAGATGAAAATCCTCATATTGGAGGAACAGATACAAGGTCATGTTGGAAATTTCTGTTTGAAAAATGATTCAAAGACATAACCAAACACTAAAGATATGACATATTCTGACTGCAAAAATATTTTGATTTTTTGTCCAGATCATCCCACTAGTCTGGATCGGGGTTGCCAGCATCTGGCGGTCGCTTCACGTACCTTGTTGCCGACCATGCACCGCAGCTTCATCTGCTTCATGTAGGTGGTGGTGAGCGGCAGGTTGTAGTCTATCACCTCCGTCACCAGGGAGCTCGGCCGGTCGTTCTCTGCAGGGGGAGAGGACACAGGTTCAGGTGGAAATATCGGGGGGGGGGGCACTGTGACATCCAGACCCCCACAGCAGCGACAGCCACCTGTCCTTTTTATTTTTACCTAAGTCCCTTATGACGTTCTCCCATCACCGTGGAAACATGAGACGTCCGTGATGTGTGGTCCACTGACCGAACCAATAACCTACCGGTTAATGGTTCTATACACTTGACTGAGAGGAAAACAAAGAATCCCGGACACTGTCAACGTTACGGTCCTCAAACCTTCACATGGATAAACACCACCGCACATTTAAATTGTTCCTCTTGTCAAGATAAATCTCTCAGGTTGACGTATGTGTTTATATTTGTCTTGTAATGTATATTTTTTTATTTCTCCCGTTTTTATGTGCGATTTCATATGAGTATTGTTATTAATAGGCTTTTTTTTCAATTAACTTAAGTATCTTTTTTTCTAACCTTTAAAGGCTGAAGGTCACGTTGTGTAACATGGGACTAATGTGTAAAAAAAATAATCAAATAAAACTTTGGCCTCAGTGTGATATGAACCATCTTACTTACATCTGTTGACAGCTGGAAGAGTTCAGTATCATGAGCCCCCTTATATTTGAAGAGCTCAGGGACCAGCAGCAGACGACCTGTGACCCCCCCCCCCCCCCCGAACTGATCCCCTGTGAAGGTCTGAGGACTGAAACGCTCATAGCCTCAGTGCACCAGATGGACAGTGAGCGGGATTCTTTGTTTTCTCCCCAGTAAAAATCTTTTTCTGATCCCACGCATCTCTTGCTAAGACTTCATGGGCTGCAGGCACTTTTGCAAAATACTCAACATTAGTTTTAAACTTTCAACCTGCCATTTTTTCTTTTTTGATTACTAACCAAAAAGACTTCAGGCCGCAACGTAAGCTTAGAATGGCAGAAGATCGCAACGCTAAAGGAGTTTAGTAACATCTCGAGGCCAATCTTTCACAAAGCAAACCCTTTCAGCTCGATCTCAATATGACTACGGTTTGTCATTTTTATAGACACATTCAGAAACCGTCCTTATCTTCTTTTCTTTGTTCTTTAAAAAGGCGACCGGAGTTGCTTAAGGTTCTCAGAGACGTTTCACCGGAGGCTTTTCAGTGAAACGTCTCCAAGGACCTTTAACAACTCCGGCCTCCTCTGAACAGGACATAGAAAGGACGGCAGCCTTGGCGGCCGAGGATCGTCGCGGGCGCGGATCACACACACACACACACACACAATAAATTACCACCTTAAAAACCACCATCATGCTAAATCAAATCTTTGACAGGCTTAAAAAAAAAAAAAAACATTCTGAGCTGATCCAACATTCATTTTTCATTTCCATTCTCTGAATCTCAGTTTTTCTAAATGTCCCTTTCAAACTTGTAAATCTTCATCTTTCCAAAAAATTCCACAAGGACGTCATATCCCTCATCTCTTCCCCCTCTCGACCTCCCAGACCCGCCCGGTCCCCAGCCACTGCCGATGGCGTCCGTCGTCCCGCCTTGTGGTGCCGGGGGGCCGACACTAGAGGACCCCCTAGAGCTGGAGGTGGAGCGAGACAGACAAAGAGGAGCAGAGTGAGGGGGCGGTGGAGTGTTTGAACCACGGCCCAGTTTACACCACGAAAAGCTTTCCGCTGCTTTGCAGCCCAAGCGAAACGAGGGACACAAACAGGTTCACCTCCACCCGTACGTCTCTCCTCCACCTGCTCCTTTTCCATTGTTCTTCTGCTGACCTCAGGAGGGACGCGTCTAACGCCTGGAGCGTTCATGGAATGGACGCCGACAGGATCGATACAGCTTAGCAGAATAGACAGGACCGCCCCCATCGATCGCTGATTGATAGTCTTGTACAAGGACACGAGAGAGTGACAGAGTGTGTGTGTGTGTGTGTGTGTGTGTGTGTGTGAGAGCGTGTTTGTGTGTGTAATCTCCGGAGAGGGACGGACCGTGATAACCGACTGACAACTAAGCTGCCGGGCGGTTCCCAGCATGAGGCCCCGGACCCCTGCTCGGGTCAGGAAATGAGTGTCTGGGACGAAGCGGTTTATAAAAATGTGTAAAACTAAAAGAATTTAAAAAATAAAAGAAAGAAAAAAGACAGGACTGTGACTCTAGTTTTCTAGTCATTGGTCATTGTTTTCAGGTGAACTAGTCTGTCATCGGTGTGGGTCAAGTTACCTGACGACGGAAATAAATTAGTCATTACTCTTTAAAGAAAGTCTCTTAAAAATAGCTGCAAAAGTAACTTTGCTTTCTATACTCAAACCTGCAATATTCAAAAGGTGAATAATCTAATCTAATCTAATCTGATTACTGTATTTCAATGTGTAATAAAAAAAAAAATCACATCACTGCCACTGAGGCCTTATTGTGCAACAGTTTTAGTCCTGAAGCTTCACAGTTCGGTGGTTGACCAGGTTTAAATGTGCTGAATTCAGGAAACACATTGTTGCTAAGAATATTAGCATTGACCTCCACCTCAGGCACTTTTTAAGCAGTTTGCCCATTATCCAGACCGATCGGACAAATCGGGAATGACCGTAAACCACAGGTGTTTAATTCCCGTCGCCAGCTGTTCCCTGTGTCACCGGAAAGCTGAGCAGAATAAAGGCAGGAGAAGGAAAACCTGGAGTGAGGTTGGGTTCAGTGCCTCCTTGATATCAGGTACATTTATTTGTCCTCAGGCCTTTGACTCTGACAAGGAATATTTTCAAAAAGAAACCTTGAACTGGAGCAAAAAGGAGGAGGAAGAGGGGCAGAGGGGCAGAGGAGGGGTCGAGGTTCCAGGATGGACAGATGTGCAGCAGATTTTTTTTTCACAAGTCTGAAATAAAACCGACACTGAGCTGAAAACTGAGACGCACTTTGATTTTAGTTGAAATTTTATTATAAAGAATGAAAAAATTTTTTTCTACAAAATAAAAGACCCCCCATTCACACACACACACAAACACACACACAAGCATCTTTGTTTTATGATATTTATGGGGACCCATCCCTGACCTGAACCTGATTCTAACCTGAACCCTAAAACCAGGTCTGAACTATAAAACATCCGTTTTAACCTGTGGAATCCAGCATTTAGGTCCCCACAAAGCTGGTGGACCCACTCATACACACAGACACACGGACACACAGACACACAGACACACAGACACACAGACACACACACAAAATCACACAAACACACACACAGACTCATACAGTGAGCCTGCTGCCTGTGTCAATTAAACATGGCCCTGGTCCACGCTCATTAATTGCTTTTAATAATTCACAGCTGAACTTTAGTGGGAGTCACTTTAGCATAGCGATAAAGGGAGCTGAGGTCATGTGTGTGTGGTGTGTGAGTGTGTGTGTGTGTGTGTGTGTGTGTGTGTGTGTGTGTGTGTGTGTGTGTGTGTGTGTGTAATCTCCGGAGAGGGACGGACCGTGATAACCGACTGACAACTAAGCTGCCGGGCGGTTCCCAGCATGAGGCCCCGGACCCCTGCTCGGGTCAGGAAATGAGTGTCTGGGACGAAGCGGTTTATAAAAATGTGTAAAACTAAAAGAATTTAAAAAATAAAAGAAAGAAAAAAGACAGGACTGTGACTCTAGTTTTCTAGTCATTGGTCATTGTTTTCAGGTGAACTAGTCTGTCATCGGTGTGGGTCAAGTTACCTGACGACGGAAATAAATTAGTCATTACTCTTTAAAGAAAGTCTCTTAAAAATAGCTGCAAAAGTAACTTTGCTTTCTATACTCAAACCTGCAATATTCAAAAGGTGAATAATCTAATCTAATCTAATCTGATTACTGTATTTCAATGTGTAATAAAAAAAAAAATCACATCACTGCCACTGAGGCCTTATTGTGCAACAGTTTTAGTCCTGAAGCTTCACAGTTCGGTGGTTGACCAGGTTTAAATGTGCTGAATTCAGGAAACACATTGTTGCTAAGAATATTAGCATTGACCTCCACCTCAGGCACTTTTTAAGCAGTTTGCCCATTATCCAGACCGATCGGACAAATCGGGAATGACCGTAAACCACAGGTGTTTAATTCCCGTCGCCAGCTGTTCCCTGTGTCACCGGAAAGCTGAGCAGAATAAAGGCAGGAGAAGGAAAACCTGGAGTGAGGTTGGGTTCAGTGCCTCCTTGATATCAGGTACATTTATTTGTCCTCAGGCCTTTGACTCTGACAAGGAATATTTTCAAAAAGAAACCTTGAACTGGAGCAAAAAGGAGGAGGAAGAGGGGCAGAGGGGCAGAGGGAGGGGTCGCAGGTTCCAGGATGGACAGATGTGCAGCAGATTTTTTTTTTCACAAGTCTGAAATAAAACCGACACTGAGCTGAAAACTGAGACGCACTTTGATTTTAGTTGAAATTTTATTATAAAGAATGAAAAAAAAATTTTTTTTCTACAAAATAAAAAGACCCCCCCCCCATTCACACACACACAAACACACACACAAGCATCTTTGTTTTATGATATTTATGGGGACCCATCCCTGACCTGAACCTGATTCTAACCTGAACCCTAAAACCAGGTCTGAACTATAAAACATCCGTTTTAACCTGTGGAATCCAGCATTTAGGTCCCCACAAAGCTGGTGGACCCACTCATACACACAGACACACGGACACACAGACACACAGACACACACACAAAATCACACAAACACACACACAGACTCATACAGTGAGCCTGCTGCCTGTGTCAATTAAACATGGCCCTGGTCCACGCTCATTAATTGCTTTTAATAATTCACAGCTGAACTTTAGTGGGAGTCACTTTAGCATAGCGATAAAGGGAGCTGAGGTCATGTGTGTGTGTGTGTGTGTGTGTGTGTGTGTGTGTGTGTGTGTGTGTGAGTGTGTGAGTGTGTGAGCGTGTGTGTTGTGGAGAGGCCGAACCCCCACAGGGTAGGAAGGCAATTAGCTGCGCCCTCTCTGAGTGGCATCCAGTGATGGCACAACACACACTCACACACTCACACACACACACACACACACACACACACACACACACACACACACACACACACACACACACACACACACACACACACACACACACACACTGAGCTGCGTCAAGGATGCTGTCACTATTATCTGTGTGTGTGTTGGATTATTTGCTCAGTTTATTTCTTCTCTAATTAAATAATTTTATCATACGTACAAAAGCAACCTCATATTTACACTGTTCATTTTTTAAATTTTTACTTAAACTCAGAAATCAAAAGTTTTTCCCTGAAACCAAGAAAATGTCTAAAAAAATTTATATATGTATATATATATATATATATATATATATATACCCCAAATGTAAAATCAGGTTGATGCGATTTTTCTGCCAGGATTTGATTATGGATGAATACAAACATGGGAAATTTGAATTTTTTTAAAGAAGTTTGATTTTAGCTTGAAAAAAAAAAGGAAGCGGATGTCGCTTATTCTTGTTCCTTTTAAAAACAGCATTGACTCTGGGGGCTTCTCTTTCACCAGATATGTTCCTTTGTTTTCTTGTGAACCCTTGACGCCCCCGCTCACCCCTCATCTTCTGTATTTCCTTTGTCTTCTACTGTGCAGATTCAGATTTTCTCTCCAAGCCCCCCCCAGCAGCGCCGGCCCCTTCTCCCTCTCTACCCGGACTTTGTGGAAAATGAGCTCGTTTCCTGGGCCATTTTCTTTGTTAAAAGCCATTAATTAGGCTAATTGAGGAGAGAGACAGGACACTCCAATGACTCCTCTGGTTAATGAGCGACAAGGAGAAAAAAAACTGGAGTGGGGGGGGGGGGGGCATGGGGAGAGGAGGGAGCCGGGGGGAGCAAGGAGGGAGAGAGGGATGGACCGAGGGTAAAGGGATGGGTATAGGAGGCGACAGAGGAGGGGAAGGAAGGATGGAGGAGGGGAAGGCGAGGGATACAGGGATGGGACCAGAAGCCAGAGGGGGGGTTGTGTGTGTGTTGGGGGGGGGGGGTTGCTGGAAGGGAGGAGAAGGACTGGAAGCGGGACATGGGGACGGGAGGCCGGGAGGCTCGAAGGGAAGGAGAGGGGAGGAGAGAAAACGGAGAGACGGGCGAGCTGGAGGGGGGATGGAAGGACAGGAACCAGGGAGGGGGAGGAACGGGGGAGAGACGAGGGAGGGATGGCAGCATGGAGGAGGGAAGAAGATAGGGAGTGGGGCCTTCAGGGTGCCTGGAGTTGCATGCAATATATGAGGGGGGGCAGGGTTGGCAGAGGAGGGAACCAGGGAAGAAAATGGAAAATGGATCTCGGCAACTCGTCTTTCGTTAAAGCTCACATTTCACCGCTCAATAAAACCATTATTACAAAAAGATGTAGGTAAAAGTCAGGTGTCATAAAACGAAGGAGTCAAGGAAAAAAAGTAAGGAAATCTGAGGAAATCAGGACAATCAGGCCACAGAGTCTGGCCGCTCTTTATAGGCGAGCCCCCCCCAAGGGAATCCCTGGAAGCTTCTATAATATGAGACCTCAGCAGCAGGGAGACACGGAGCAAGAGGGATCGTCTTCTTAACTCCTGGCCCCTTTCGGTACGAAGCTGCCGAAGAGGGACGGCGACACAACGAGGGAATGTGGTTCCAGAAAGACCCACTCAGCTCAGTCCGACCGCCGAGGCCTCGCCACAGCTTCGCCTGGACTCTGGAGATTTATATTTACCCATGATAGGGATCCTGTGGATCCTGTGGATCCCGCGGATCAGAATCCGATCCGACCGAATCCATCTCTTATGGCAGATTCCAGTTCAGGAACAGGGGGAAAGGGGTCTGGTTTTTCCAGTTGTACTGGCTACAAATTTTTAGAAAAAAAGCCTAAAGTAAAACTTCCGGAGGTTTTGGGGATTTCGGACGTGGACGGAGACGTGTCTGCCTTTATTTACACCATCACACAGGCCAGGTCTCCACACTGAACTTGTTTTTAACCGTCTTTGTCTCTGCCTTCGTTACGTTTCCCCGTTTACATGAGATGGAGGAAAGAGAAAAAAAAAAAAGAAAAAACAAAGTGAAGCTAAACATTTGAAGCTCATAGACCATTGTTTTTTTTTCCTCTATATTTTTATCCATTCAGATCCTCCGGAAGCTTCACCGACACCGATGCGCTCATCATGATGACTGACAGGTGTGTCGCGAGGGGCTGGACCAACTGGGGGGGGGGTGATAATTCACCTCTAATCTCTTGAAACACGCATCCGTATTTTTATCTTTACAATCCGGTGAAGAACACGTTTTTTTCTCCATATTTCACACGTTCTTTCTTTGTTCCTGTGTGAATAAAACTGATCAGATGTCTAAAAATAAATTAATTAATAAAAAAAGCTATAGTCCAAATAAATATCAAAAACTTTTCCAAACACTCCTGCAATTCAGTGCAACTGCACTGGATTTTTTTTTTTTTTTTAAATTTAGAAAACCTTTTTCTAATCGATAATCTGCCTGATTGTATTTTTTGTTTTCTCTTCTTTACAGCGAGCGACTGCACTGACAGTTTTAATAAAAGGGGGGTGGAGGATGAAAGAAGGGATGAGGGGCTCTAATTGAAAGGCAGGTGGAGAAGAGACGGCGGCTGAGCGACAGCGTGGTGACAACGATAGGGAGCCGGGAGCAGGAAGCCTTTGAATCTCCGAGTTTCAATGGAGACGCAGCGGAGACAGGGATACGAATCTTATTATTTTCTCTGCCAGTGCTGGACTCATACTTCACTACAATGTGGTTTAATCTGGATTTAATAAAACTGTTGTTAGAGTCAATGAAATTTGTGGCGTTAAAACCAAAAAGCTGATCGCTAATCTTCCTTTCATCTGCTCGGGGGCTTCTGATTCTCACACTCGTGGAACTTGATTGTGCTCATTAGTGAAACAGTCGGAACAGAAACATTAGACTGAATCAAAAGCCAAACTGGGGATTTGCCGTGACGAAACAAAGCGGTAACCTTGTTGTACTTTCCTGTGGGCGTCTAGTTCACCGTTGTAGACCAGGCCCGTGGTCACGGACCAGTTTACAACTCCAGCAAAACTTTTAAAAAGTGCCGTTTTCCTCACCTGAGTCAGTGAGCTGCAACACCTTTTTTCCAAAAATCAGTTCTCCTGTGACATGTGGTTATGATTTTATTCACGCTGGTTTTTTATTTTCTCCTCCCTGCTCCTCTAATACACACACCCCTCATCAACACGAGAACAGAACTAGCTCGGTCGCATCAGTCTAGACTCATTCTCAGTCCCAGACCCTTTATCTACTGTTTTACTTTCACTGCCATTGCCGCCGTGTGTGCCGACTCTCCTGTTACGTTTTGTAAACGTAATAGAAAAAAGGAATAAATAATCTCAGGTCCCTGATGAGCAGGGAGGGGAAGGGGAGCAGCGTGGAGCTACGGAACCCCTCATCCTCATCCTCATCCTCATCCTCATCCGCATCCCCATCATCCTCATCTGACTTTTTTCAAACTTTGTCTCTTTCGACTCAACTGACAGAAAACAAGGGAAGTTATCAGTCATTTTTATTACTGTCACAACACAACAATTATTTAAACTCAATTATGTACCTGTAAACAGACCCGGTTTAAAAATCCACGGCGTTCCCCTTTAAAAGGTACTGACTATGTGCAGACTCATTCCCTCTTTCACTCAATCCCTGGTTCTTTTGCTCTGTAGTTTTACTTCATGCTGAAATCGCCAGGTTGAACTTAAGACCTTTTTACACCATATATCATTTCATTTAATTCCTCTTTCACCATTGTACCAAAGTATGAAATTATAATGGAAACCCAGTGGAGACAATATGGACGACAATTATAAAGGATTATATGATGGGGTTTTTTTTGCGCTTCCCAGCGTTATACGACCATAAATCCTAATAATATAATTAACTGACTTAATGCAGCCTTGATCAGCAGCGGGACGGATGGATGGATTCACCAATTAAAATAATTAATTCTTCATGGAACTGCTATGATTAATCCATTAAAAGAAAATCAGCAACTGTTTTAGTAATTGATTCACCGTTTCAATATATTCTTTTTCTACGCGGGAGAGAGAAAGTATCTAAGACTTTTGTTGATTAATTTGTTTTTAATAATATCTTCCAAGGCTTTTATTTTCCCCAGGAAACAGAATTTAGACCCAAAGATCTGCAGGTTCCCTGTTTATGGTAAAAAAAACAAGAAAAAAAACAAAACAAAACAAAAAAAAACGTTTCCCCGCCGATTCACCGGTTCGCTACTGATCTGTTCTGTCGCGTTAGATTGTGCAGCACTGTAGTTGAGGACGTGTTTCATAGTGACACACTCAGGTTAAGTGACGGTGGGTAAGTGCTGTGCACCGAAACCGCATAACAAGAGTTATTTCAGACGCGGCCGCTGCCGCCTGTTTGTGCCGGAAATCGAAACTGCAGCCGGACCATCGGTTGAGGGACGTTCCCCATTTGAGCAGCATAAAAATGAATAAAATTAAAATTAAAATGAGAACGGTCTTAAGGCCCAGACCGAGATTAGAGGACCCGCTGACTCGGACTTTTTTCCCGCTGCAGCGTTGGGACCGTACCTTTGTAGTCCTGTCCTGCGGTGCTGATGTGCATCCTCTTCTGACACTCTCCACAGCTCATCAGGAAGTGAGTCACCGCCTCTCTGGGCAGGAAGGCGTAGGTCTCCGCAATCTGGGGGGCAGAAAGAGAGAGAGAGAGTGAGAGAGAGACAGAGAGAGAGAGAGAGAGAGCTTCCTTCTCTATTTTCTGACGAGTTGTCTAATGTTGTTGAGTGCAGACGAAGCTTCACACGTCATCGCATCGCCTGTCACCATTTTGGTTTCCATCAAATGGCAGTGACTGATCTGTGGATGTGATGAGGACCCACGTCGTTGGCGTCAGACAACAGCTTGTTAACACAGGTGATTCAAGTGACATTCAATGGAAAAAAAAAAGTTAAATTAATTCAAGTTCTATTCAGCATCATGCAGAATGAGTGACATGATGAAGCTGGTCAAAGACACTGGAAACTCCCATCATATAAAACTACAGGTATTTTTTTAATACAGTGCTGTATTATTATTATTATTATTATTATTATTATTATTATTATTATTATTATTATTATTATTATTATATGGTCACATAACAAATACATAATGGTTTATTTTTTTCCCTCCTGTTAGTACTTTTTTTCTTAGCGGTAATGTTGCGCTGAAGTGTTGCAAATGCACTTCTCTCCAGTGCCGCAGTAAACGTGCCTACGTTAATTCTACTTGTATCACTGATGCCTTACATTTCCCAGTGTGAGCGATAGAGGAGATCTCAGCTGAGAAAAAGTACGAGTCGTGATTTATCTGCGCCGTCATCCAGACTGTCGAAGTAAGAAAACACACAATAAAAATTTTACTTTAGGAGATTGACTCACCAATCAAATGTTTAAAGTTGATTAATAAACCAATAAAAACGTTTTCTGTAATAAACTGTAGCTCTTTTTCATTACAGCCATGGTTCCTACATTTTCAAAGAAAACCTGCTCCCAGTGATGCCGAGGGTGTAAAGTCCATGAACTGTGGGTGTGTTTGATTGTGTGTTTGCACAAATTGAAAATATTTAACCGGGAACAGAGGCTGGAAAATAGCCAGTGTGTGTGTGTGTGTGGGGTGGGGGGGGTGGCTGCAGGCTTTGTATGTGTGTCAAGGAGAGAATGAGTGTGAAAGGAAGGGGGGGGGGGCAAAGGCAAATGTCACTCACAGCCTTTGTTGGCCTGAAGTCCTGAAGCCGCGTGGCAGCAGCAGGGTTAGCTAGCTCCTGGCCTCAACTAACTGGATATACACTAAATATAGAAGAGGACGCAGAAGAAGCTCCAACAGTCCAAAACAGAGCAGTGCAAAGTTATTCTGAATTTTTAAAACAAGACAAAAACAACATTATACGACACAAACATCCAGATTTGGTGAAGAAGATAAAGAGGAAGGAGAGAAAATGTAAGAAAAGTTAGAGATAAGAAACACAGAGGTCACAGCTGGTTGGCAGCAATAGTCGCAAAAAAATATATATATAAAATCAGCTGAAGCGGCACTCACTCGGTTCGACCAAAAGAGGGCAGTGTCGGCAGCTGAGACGGGCTCTGAGTTCAGTTCTGATTCAGGTTTCAGGTCGAGGAGGTTTTACAGTTTAGTGAAAACTTGGTTTTGAGGTTCTAGGTTAGAATTATGCTCAGGATAAGATCAGCACCTGTGGCCGAGGAGATGAAATAAAGAGGAGAACGATGGGGAAATTAATTTGGCAAAGAGGAAAAGAAAAGGAGGCTGGATGGAGAAGGAATTCCTGAGCATCAGTGAGGCTGATAATGAAGGTGGCCCGCTGTCACCAACTATGTGACCTAGAGGACGGTTTTCAGAATTAATCAATCAATCCATGAATCAATTTGATTGCTTTCTCTCCAATATCACTTTTTTAAAAATAAGATATTAGGAAAAACCTTTTTTTAAGTAGGGGTGCGGATAACGATTATTTTTCTCAATTAATCTTGATATTAATCTGGAAATGAAACTCCCAGGCAACATCTTGAAAAGCCGTGTGTTGTTAAACTTGTAGAAAAAATACACTAAGTGCTCGGTTTATTGCTACATAGGAAAATCTTCATTGAGACGAGAGATTGTTTTGTATTTTTACTTGAAAACTTTGCTTCACTGATTAAACAATAATAAATAATATTTTCCTATTATTTTTTGTTGATCCATTAACGATTAATAGACTGATCCTTTCAACCTTCAACAACACGGAACGGCTTCCTTTTCCTCACCGGAGAGGATAAAAAGAGGAATGAAGCCCAAAACAAAGAGGAAGACAGAAAAAAGGGGGAGTGAGAGAGAGCGAGGGTGGTGTTGTTGTGTATGTGTATGTGTGTGTGTGTGTGTGTGTGTGTGTGTGTGTGTGTGTGTGTGTGTGTGTGTGTGGGTGTGTTTGTGTGTGTGCGTGCGTGTGAATTTGAGTGTGTGTGTGTGTGTGTGTGTGTGTGAATTTGAGTGTGTGTTAGGCAACACGAATTATGAAAAGAAAGAATAAGACTGTGGGGTAGAGGTTGGAGAGTAGCGTGAGACGGAGGAGACACATGAGCAACAAGAAACTAAAAGGAGGAGAAACAGAACAACAGAGGACGAACAAGCATCAACCAAAAAAAGTGGAAGAACAAAGACGACAGAGAGAAAATGACAACGAAAAAAAGGATGGTTCACATATTTAGATCCAAGACAAAAGGAGACAGAACGTCTGGTGAGACGAGGCACTTACAGCTTTGTAGGTTTTCTTCTGGCCGGCGTGCTTTGGCGCTTTGCCCGGATCAGTGCCGATCTCCACGTGCATGGCGTAGATGATGTCGAAGAAATCCTCCACCACTGCCACGCGCTTCAGGGACGAGTCACCCCCAGACATGCTGTCCACACACTGGAGAGAGGGGGGGGCAAGACTTGAGCTTGATGATATGATCTTTGACCTTTAGTCAAAACTTTGCAGTGTGAGCAGATGGGAGACATGGGGACGACAAACCCAGGGACAGGGCAATAACACGGAATGCACCTTTAACCACAGTCACCACCTTTATGGTCTTTACCATAAAGGTGGATCCAGGACGAACCTGGACGAACCTGCTATGTGGGTCAACCTGGATCCAGGACGAACAGGTGTTCACTGAGCTTAGAAGGTAAATTCAGCAAAAGTTTAAATCATTGAGCATTCGTTGCATCTAGAAACAACAGTTTAAACATACGTGTCATAAATATAACATGAAAAAAGATTCTGTAAATCTAACCTCGGCCACTTTATACAGAAACCAACCTATAAAATCTGACCACTGACAAAAGCCATCGGGTCTTTTTGAAGACTGATCGATCAATCGATTGATTAGCCTCTCAGTTCATCAGGAGAAAATTAATCATCAGCTATTTTAATAAATTAATATACATTTCAGTCATTCATCAAGGAAAAACTTTCTGGTTCCAGCTTTTTAAACAGGAGAATTCACTACTTTTTCCTTTTTATTTTCATTTTGAATTGAGTTTTTCTGGCCTTTGACCTGCTGGTCCAACAAAACATTGCATGCAGTGGTAGCACCTTCACTAATGATCAACGGATTAATCAATAGTGAACATCGTTGCTGGCTGCAGCCCCCGTCTCTGTCTAATCAGGAGGAGAAAGGGTTTCTGATGTCTGAGAGAAGCAGAGAACTGCTGGCCTTCCATTGTTCAGCCTGTCTGCAATTATGTCTGATGTCTAAGGCCAAAACAATAATAACAATAATAATTCATGTAACCGAAGGACATTTACATACAGAACGCAGGCAAAAAAAAAAAAAATCTACAAAAAAAAGCATGAGGCTAAAAAACAAGAGTATTAAATGAAAATGACAATGAAACCGAGGACTTTCATTTTAAACAGGAGCCCCTGTCTTTACTATCTGACCCCCCCCACCACCAAGGGAACATCTACGGGTTCCTGTTCAAGTTGCAAGTTGTCTGCAGACATCGGTTTATGGTACGTTCAGATTCACACAGTCGCCGCTGAGCTGCTACAACAAGCGCCCGTCCTGGAGTCTCGGTTGAAGAGTCGAGACGAGCGTGATGACGGAGGCGGATCCCGTTGGAACCTCGGGTCACGGATAAAGACCTGCTCCGGATGATACTGTTGCATCGCTTGCTGTGTAATTAGCCTTTGATAGTGAGATTGAGCCTTTTTCTCCAGGTTTCAGATGGAACGTTCACTCCCAGCTCCACTGCAGCTTTTCAACACTGACTCTATTTCAGTAAAAGACATATCCCCTTTTTTGGAGGTTCAAGCCATCGACCTCCTCCTTTGATGCCGTCAACCTTCCTATGGCCACTAGAGGTCTCCTTACGACAAAACGTAAATATAGGTTGTCTTTTTGACCAATTTTTACATTTTGGAGAGATGAAAACAGGTAAAACCAGAGGATTCACGGAGTGAAATCTATATCATAAACACTGCCTGTCTTTAGCTGCTGTTGCTATTTTTAAACGGTAATGAAATGTTTCAGTTTTGTCAACACGCCAATTTCCTCTGATGTTTAATGGCGTGAAGTCAATTCATCATGTATCATTATACATAAATGGCTGAGCAGACTTGAATCAGACAAAGACTCGTACAACTACTGTAGGTTAACGTAGCTTCCCAGAGGACAGAGGGCTTCTCTCTCTCTCTCTCTCTCTCTCTCTCACTCTCACTCACACACACACACACATATACAGCACTGGGAATATTAGGGAAGTCTTGGGAACATCCCTTGTCCCCACAAGGCTGTTGCAGTGTGAGGTGTGAAGACGCGACAGGTTGGGCAGGTGAGTTTGATTGTGACAAAACTAGGGGGGGGGGTCGCTATCTGCTCAGAGGACACAATGTGTGTCAGTGGATAACAACAGGTGGTGCAACACACAGACACACACACACGGCTCCTCCCAGGCTGCAGACCAACAGCACAGAGTGAAGCCTGCTACTACCATGGTAACCAATGAGAGCTGACCTCACAGGGCAGGTGTGTGTGCGTCTTTGTATGTTTCTATATGTGTTGTGGAGAGAGGGTGTGTGTGTGTGTGTGTGTGTGTAGAGGAGAGCTTTTTAACAATAAATGAGTTGCTAGTGAGCAGAACGTGAGTCTTAGAGAAAGTGTTGACCAGAGGACACACACACACACACACACACACACACACACACACACACACACACACACACACACACACACACACACACACACACACACACACACACACACACACACACACACACACAGACCACAGTTCATGGTCACTTACGAGAAAAAGAATTGTCTGTTTATCTCTCTGCCTCTCTGCTTGAAAACATCGTGTCCAGTCTCTTGCAGACAAAGGAGAAGAAGTGAGAACACATGAAGAGAAACTAAATTCCTCCTCCACATAATCAAGCTCCTGGTTCACCGACAGCTTAAGGCACTTTGATCCATCAGAAGGTAACGACAGGGAGGCGTCTGATCGCTCCAGGGCTGTCCTGCAGCAGGACAACGAGTCCGACCACACAACCAGAGTCAGAAAAGAACCCGTCTCCAGAGACCAGAAGGACCAGCAGATGGTCTGGCCCCCGCAGGGACCCGGTCTCAGCATCGTGGAGTCAGTCCGGGATCACGTGAAGAGACAGGAGACACCGGGACCGGGTTCTCCAAGATCCTTAGAACCACCTTCCTGCCAGGAACCTGAAACTTGCCCAAGTGGACCGAGGAGAAGTGCTTCTGGTAAAAGGGGGGTCACACCAAATACTGATCTGGTCCAGTTTTTCTTGTCTTTACTGTATTTTGTAAGAGGTTAACTGATAAATAAAAACTATCCATGGCATCACACTCTGTATCGAGATTGTGGTTTGTGGTGTTGTTTGGATTTCAGGACACTGCAAGATATTTGTAATAATTTGTTCATGTGAAGACAAAATATTAGAAAACCGAGACCAAGAAAAACTGCAAATCCCTGAATTAAAATTTGGTATCTTGCTTAGAAATGAGGCAAATGATTAATCCATTATGAAAATAGTTGCAGATTCATTTCCTGCCAAAGAGCAGATGATAAATCGACTGATTTTCACTCCAAACAAGATCAACCACGAAGTCAGAAGCTGAACAAGGCAGCTGCTTGTAAATCTGCATCTCAAGCCAAGTAGAGGCCAAACTGGAGGATCCAGGCCAACATCAGCTCTCCGTTTAGCTCCGGTTCGTTTAACCGTGTCGGTCTGTCGTTTTGTGCCGGGCAGGTTGTCGACGGTGAGTTTACCTGAGCTGGTTTTTCTGGAAACAGCCACTGTTACTGCTGCCGCTGCTGAAGCGAGCAGTGAACGCATCGTGAAGCTAAAACAAAAAGCCCCGTAGAGCCACAGAACGGGCGATAATCCTCTGACGGTTTTTTACCCTTTCATTCGATTTATAGTTGATATAAAAATATTGATGCTCTTATACACATGATAAATAGAGACAGGACATGAGGCTAATGCCTGAGTGAGACTTCAGCCATGATGTAAACTGTGTGTGGAGACGCCGCAGAGAATGTTTCATTTTCACATAATTTCACAACACAGCTGTGTTAAATATCCAGCGAACAGGAAGCAGGATGTCTAACTACCTGTCTGTGGGTGGGAGATCAGGGTGACAGGTAACTGTGTGTGTGTGTGTGTGTGTGTGTGTGAGGGAGTGGAAGTTTGTGGTGGGGGGGGGCGGCTTGTGGTGGTCGGTAAGTGCGGGTAAGGGGTGTAGGTTGTGGGCAGAGTGTGTGTGTGTGTGTGTGTCCTCATTATTCTTAAGCAGTGTTCCCAGCACAGCCTTTACCAGATGTAGAGCAACTAATGAAGAGTCAATGAACTAAAGCCTTTTCATTGTGCGCACACGCACGCACACACACACGAACACACACACCACACACGTGCACTCTTGCACATCCACACAATCAGGACACAATCTCTTGACCCATTACCTCTCTCTGTCTTTCTCTTTCTCCACCCCCCTGTCTCGGGGTGCAGGTAATAAGCGTCGCTATGGTAACCAGCTGCAGCTCATCACAGAGGGGATGTTTCTAATGTGCCCCCCCCCCCCCCCCCCAATGCCATTACAACTGCCAGGCATGGAGGAGGAGGAGGCGGAGGGTGTGAACGAGGAAGAGGGAGGATGACAGCAGGACGGTTACTACTGCTGCTGCTGCCAACCGTAAGAGGAGGAAGGGGAAGTACAGGGGAGAGGTGGGAGGAAAGAGGACGGATGAGAGGAGAAGAGGAGGGAGGAGAGGAGAGGAGACAAATGAGGGCTCATAGGAGACGGATAGGTGGAGGAAGACTGGGTTGATGAAGATGATGTTCAGGGGTGCGATGCAGGTGAAGCCCCTCTTAGGCCCACTGACAGGATGCAGGTTTTGCAGTTGTTTTCTATGGGCAGTGAGTATTTTGTCCTGGGCGCCTCCTGTTTTAGACGCTCAGAGCGTCTCGAGCTGAAAAAACTTAAACCTCCGGACACTGTTCCCATTTTCTTCCCCCCGCCGTCCAATCGCATGAATTCAGAGACGGGCCCCGAAAGGCCAGCGGATTGACAACCGACTAGAAAACCGTCGCGGCCTCATCCTAAAATAATCCCGACCCGACCCTCGTCCAGGCCAAGCTCCCAGACCAGCTGCTGGGTCTCCCCGGGATTTTTCCTCTTTCCCCGATTCCCTGTGCCCCTCGCGTCGAAGAGGGGCTTTGTTTCCTTGTCTTGGGCCATTGCTGCTAACGCTGACCTATGCTAACCTGCGCACTCCTGTTCCAAACAAACCAGTAGTGAATCATATCCTTCTCAGAGGAATTTCCCGGTGATGAGTTTTCACCATGGCAGACAAATTTTTTTTTTTTTTTTAATGAACGGTACAATAAAGGCGAGGACTGGGCACCAGCAAAAAAACGGTAATCGCAGTAGAGTGAGTAAACAAAGTAAACAAAAACAGAAATGCTATGTAAACTTTTGGCATAATTAATCCGCTCACCCTATTTAAAAACCACACTTGGTTTCCTTGATAAAGACCTGATACTAACTGAAGCTGCTCTTCCATCTTTGCTAAAAAGAAACCCGCCCTTTAACACCTTGGTTCTAAGTGATGTTTAATTATTCCCCGTTTGTAGGAGAATAATAGAATAATAACTGTGATTAAAACCATGAATGAAATGATTTTTTTTTTAACCATACAAAGGAGGAGGCAGGGTCTTTTCTAAGCCCGAGTCCCGCCTGCAGTCGTCCTCTCCAATGACTCCGACAACCTCCTCCGATAACAAAGTGGAAACCCCCTGAGAGGCAACACCCAGGGAGAAAAAGAAAAAAAGCGGGGGGGTCACTGCTGCTTGTAAAGCTCAGCGCTCACAGTAATAAGAGGGAGCTGGACAGTCAGAGGAACCGTTTCACGTCTCATGACCAAATCAAACTGAAGCTGTAAAAGTCTGGGGGACGAAAAGAAGCCTTTTTAACTTTAAATGTGGAATGACAGAACCAAGAGTCGGATTAAAACCCTGTTACACTCGACCATTGTTCCGAGAAGGACTCGCGCGCTTGTGTGCACGTGGCAGGAAATGTGGAGGACTGGCTAATGGGTTTTGTTTGTTTGTTTTTTTTAAGTCTGTTACCATGGTGATGTTTGCCGTTGTGTCAAACAAGGGTTGGCTTAAAAAAACAAAAATAAAAAACGAATGAATAAATAAGACCATTATGTGATTCATTCATTAGATGTAAAACTTTGTATTTAATTTACTCCTTACCGCGGTCCAGACACAACAGTCCGCTAAGGGTTAATAATGTCCTCCCTTTGCTTTATAACCGCTGTCTTTCTGCTTATGAAGGTGGAATAGGACGCCTCACATGACGTTTCCGTGAGGAAGTGGGTCCGGACTGTGTCTTGCCTTACACCTCGGGTTTTCTTTCTTCTTCCCACCGTGACACAAGACCTCAAATGTTGTTCCGCCGTGTTCTCTCCTGATGTGTGTTTACAGCGCCAGGCCAGCGGTGCCCTTTCCCTCTGCCTTGTGCATCACAGGAGGGCTCCGGGACACACACACACACACACACACACACACAAACACACACACACACAAACACACACACGCGCACACACACACACACACACACACACACGCATGCACACACACACACAAAAAAACACACACAAACACATGTGCTCAGCTATCCTTGTTAGGACATCATTGCGGAGGGCCCAACCTTAACACTGATCGTAACCCAACCTTTGCATCTCTCCCCCCAACATGAACCAGGACCTCAGAAAACCGTCTGCCCTCATTAGGACCGGGTGTCGGTCCCCGCGAGGGCCACCGGCCCCCAACAGGGTCAGTGTTTACACCGGAAAAGATCCCAGGGAGGCAACAAAAACACACACACAAACACACACAGACAGACACACACACACACACACACACTTGCACGCACGCTCGCTCGCATGCACACGCACACACACAGACTCTCAGACACACACACAAAGAAACACACACAGAACTGCTGGGAAGATGGGACATGTTTGTCCTCCACTGTCTGCTCTCATGCTCGTTGTCCCTGATACTGGGACTGAATGTGACGTAAAACTAGCACACACACATACACATACACAAACACACACACACACACACACAAACACAAACATACACACAACATATCAAGAAATGAAACCTTCACATGCAAGAAAAAAGGGTGCACAAATATACGATTCAATTACACACATGCACATTGATACAAACTACCATGACACACAAACACACATGTACACACACACACCCACATAGACACAGGACCTCCCCCACCTCTCCTCCTTGCGGTTGTAGGGCACATCACTGGCCCGGGACTGTAGCTTATGTGACAGCACTCTCACACACACACACACACACACACACACACACACACACACACCAACACACACACACACACTCATGCGCACACACACACACACACACACACACACACACACACATATCTATGTGGGGCATGGGGTGGGGGGTGGGGGGTGGGGTGTGTGCGCGTCTATATTCAGGGAACACCTTAAGGCAAAGCAGACAGGACAGCATGCATCGGACACATGCACGCGCACACACACACACACACACACACACACACACACACAACCCCCCCCACTTCCTACTGGCCAAGCAGGAGAGTCAAAGTCACAGAGGAGAGAGAGAGAGGTGTGAGGGCAGAGCTGCCCGTCTGCAGGACACACACTCCAGTGAACACACAAACAAACACGGTAAAAACACACAGGCGTGTGTGTGCATCTCCCGTGGCTGCAGCCTGCATGCACACACACACATACGCAGACAAGCACACACACACACATGCATGTCCTGTGCAGCAGTAATGACGAAGAATCGTCCAGTAAAACACGAAAAACTCAACTATTTTTAGGCCTTTTTTTTCCCAACCAGAGGCCCAGTGAGACATGTGACCTCTCTCTCTCTCTCTGGGGGGCCTCATTAGAACACATTGGTATCTCTGCTCACCAGCAGCAGACCCATGACCCACTTAGGTCTCGAGCCTCGGTCTGAAGTCACAACTACGCACTTCCCCCCTCTTCTCTTCTCCATGATCCTCGTGTCCAGTCAGATGGTTTTATAGTTGAACTATAAACAGTAGGAAGTATTTTAATAAACAATTCATCAAAGGTGTCGATATTCTATTTACAAAAAAACAACAAGCCGGTCCGGCTGATGTGCATGTCTCTAAATATGGATGATGCACACCCCTGCACCAGGTGACAAGGTCCTCCATCACCTTCAACACACTGTGGTTTATTTAGACACACACACAGACGCGCGCGCGCACATCCACACCATCCTGCTGCCACGGATACTCATTAAAAGAAAAAGTGGATTAATCCGCCTCTGAAAATAGTTCCACAAAAAAAGAGCTTTTTACTGTTATTGTAACGTTTGCTAATAACTACAGTGAGTGACTACGGCTGTTTTAAGGAAGTACTTAGCTCTTTTTTTTTTTTTAAAGATTAAACTACATATTTATAACCAACTTTTAAATATTCACATCCTCAATAGCAACAAATGGACTTGAGGCTGAGACAGAGTTAGGAAAGTTCAGGTTTTGGGTTCGTTCACAATAAGAAAAAAAAACAACGCCGACCTCTTCCTTTAAGCAAAAACAGGAACAGATGAATCACTGGCCGTTTCGTAGGTAAGAAATCGTGCTACATGAAAATAAACTGTATATTTTAATGTCAGTGAGTACAGTACATTTATCAGCTATATCTATTGATTTTTACTCATCCTTTGCTTAAATGCTGTTGAAGAGGAAGCACAAGATATTGACGGAGGAGCCTTCTAGCAGAAAGATGTGGCAGCTAGTCACTTTATGGGTTAACTACTAGACTAAAGTAACTAATCTTTCTGTTGAGTTTCACCCACAGTGAAATCACTTACTGAGATTTCAGCATATGCAAAAAACAGTGTGTCTCTGGACCCAAAGTGTAAAACGACATTCAACACTCCTCTTCTTATCTAACCAATAAAATTTTAATTTTTCTTTTTTATACATATTTATTGTGCTGGACCTTAACTAACGGAAAGACATCTAGCTTAGTGGCAGATCAGTTTTATCAGCGGTGGAAGCTGCTGTGCCTCTTGCTCTTTTTTTTTTGCATCGATTCTGTTTCCACAACGTGGGCCTCACTTTTCCGGCCGAGCCTCCGTCTCCCTGCTCCGACCTGCTGCAGCTCCGCTGCCTCCATCCACACGCTATTAGCAGCCTCCCTCTCTCTCTCTCATTCCCTGTGTTGTTTGTGGGCTCTCACCCTCTGCTCCTCTCCCGTTACACTTCCAAACCAGCCTGTTGCTAGGATACATATGGGGTCCATTCAGTGGAAGCTAACTGCCCCCTTCCACATCCCCTCTCTACCAGCCACCTTGCTCTTCATCCTCCTCCTCCTCGACTCCTCTCCATACACACTCACACAAACACACATACACACAATCACATGGAACTGAGATAAAGTGTGTGCTGAGACACGACCAAGCAGCAGCAGCCAACCTGCATTAAGACTGACACATTCAAAGGCGCACATGCCCCCCCCCCCCCCCCCGACACACACACAGTTTACACAGATGTGTGCAGACACACTCACTGCAGGAAAGCACACATGCACAGCAAAATATGCACAAAATCACTATCTAACATACACACACACTCACACACACACACACAGTGACGGCACAGAGAAGGACACCAATCTCTGTCCGGCACAGATGCACAAAAGGAGCCCGAACACACACACAATGTGACACAGCCCTGAGGTCCCATAATGCAACACAACAGGAGAGCCTTCGGGTAACGGTACAGCCAATATTAATATTTAATAGGTGTGTCAACACAGGGACGTTTAAGGCAATAACACATGATAAACACTGTAAAATGACAACGAAATGAGCCCAAAATGTCCGGAGCTCCCTCCAGTTTGACTCTACACACACACAATGAATAATTCACTGTTGGCGAATTACTGCGCAATGTAGACAAACATCAACCTCAGTGTGGTTCTGAAAGTGTTTTCAGATTTACAGAGACTAGAAAACTGAATGCGTGCACGTACACACACACACACACACACACACACACACATCTGCCTGTAGTCATTTTAAGTGAAATACAAACTAATCCTCAAACTTCAGCAACAAAAATAGTTTTCCGTGAGTTACAATGGCGACTGAACGCATGCTGTTCTGCAGCATTCGAACAAGTGACCCACGTTCCCTTTTTTCTTGTAAAGAAAGACCCAAAAAATCCATAAAGAACCATAAAGTCCATTACAGTCAAACTCTGGACCTGCCGGCCATCTCTCTCTCTCTCACACACACACACACACACACACACACACACACACACACACACACACACACACACACACACACACACACACACACACACTCTCTCTCGTTTCCTCTCGTCTCTGGGCTGTTAACTAGGTTGTTATTCCGGCGCAAAAAACCACACAGCAGGTGCGAAGCTGATGAAATTAAAAATAAAGCAGACGACAAAACAACACTATTTTAATTAAAAGGGAGCCGGTTAGGAGTCGGGACACTAAAGCGCTCAGGTAAGAGATGTGTTTTTAAACATAAAGCACTGCTGTGCTGTGAAAAAGAAATATTCCTGTACATTAAGTACAGGACACATTAATATTTTGTCCTTATTATTAAAATGTTATCTTTTTTTGGTCCAAAGTACCTTTGTATTAAAAAATAAGCTCAATAAGCATAGAGGGGTCAGAGACACGGTGAGTGGACGTGCTTTCAGACGCTCAGTTCCATGAATTGTTGAACGCAGCCCCCCCTCAAAACGGGATAATAATGACCCCCCTCAGTTCTGGTAGAAGTCAACTGTGTTTATAGTTGCTTGCAATGGCCACAATGGAAGGGGGGGTTCATTCATTCACAAGCAATTTTGACAGAGCACTCTGGCATCTCAAGAGTTGGATTATGAAGCCAATTGCTGCATGAAGAGTGAATGACGGACTTGTTGGTTCTGAAACCTTGAGGGAAAGGTTTAAAACAGCCCCCCCTCTCAAATTCATCTGTAGGGAAGCTGTGAGGGGAGGAGGAATCCAAAGATGGCGGACAGGTTAATCCGTCCATGAGTGTGAAGGCCCATCAGCCACCAAATCACTGCATGTGGTTTGTACTTGTGCAGGGCAGGATCCTAGGCAGCGGGAGGCTGTGGACAGCCGTCATCTCACCCTCTCCCCCGGAGTGGATGAACAGGATTCAGTCTGCGACACCGTCTGAGTGCGGAGAGATTCACGGAGCAGGACCGCGGGAGGAGGCAGCAACCGTCCGAGCTCGGCGCTGATCCTGCCTACGGTCTGCACGTTCAGCGGCAGGCGGGAGAGGCAGCAGCTAAATGGGCCGTGACACAGACCGACAAGCCGCCCCCCCCACCTCTCCCCTCCTCCATCCCTCCCTCGCCGTGACCTGCTTCTATCCGTCTCACTACAGCAGCGTCCCATCGCCGGGTCCCGGCGAATCTCTCCGCTCCGCCTCCGTCTCTCTCCGGAGAATTTGATTTCACTGTCCTGACGCTTCGCAACATATCGTACACATCCTCTGCCTCTCCTCAGGCCTTTCTCCCCCACATGCTCCCTTCCTCCCTCCTCCTCCTCCTCCTTCCTCCCCTTCGATTCACCCCACAGTTTGGGGCAATTAGCTGATTCAGATTTAAGGGCAGGACCATCCCACCTCAGATGAAAGAGGAGGACGGACGCCCCGTCCTTGACGCTGACTGTGTCTACACGAACCGCAACGTTAACCTGAGAAAGACGTCATTGCCACGAAAGCAGCACTTCTGATTAAATCAACCCAGTGAAAGTGAATAAGCGAGAACAACTGAACTCACACATACTGTTTGTATATTTCACTTTAGGGCTGCTGGGAACAATTATTTTCTTTTTCAATTCATCCACAGATTATTTTCTTGATTAATCGCTTTCATTAGTGGTACAAAAAGTGTCATCACAATTCCCCAGACCCCAAAGTTAATAGCTTCAGTTGTCTTTTTTTTTCTGAGTCCAAATCGCTGGACAGACTGGAGCAGGAGGATGTTTGGCTTTTTTTTCCTTAAAAAAATGACATTAACGATTAATTTATTTTAGTTACTATTATTATTAATTATCGAAATAGTTGCAGATTAACTTTCCGATGATCGAGTAATTAACATGAACGACTAACTGTTCCAGTTTTACACAAAGGAATGAAAGAAGACCTGGTCAAATATCTAATATCATTCTTTATTGACTTCATGTCATGGTGCCTGATGGATTTTGTGGTGTGACTGAATGTTTCCTACAAAAGTCATATTTAAAATCAAAGAAGATATTTTTCACACATCTGAAGAGTTTGCAAGCTTGTGAAACGCTGTTAATGCTTCTTGAGCATCAGCTGGATTATTTTAAAAGTGAAGTAGATATTTAACATTATCATATTAATTTCAACTCCTGTGCCAAGATGTTCTATAACCAGAAAGATATCTGGTAATTATTCAGCTTCTGAATCTAACACTAGGGCATTTTCAGCTTTAAGGAATCTTTGAGGTCAAAAGCAACAGTGACCTAATGTACATCACAGAAAATATATCAATTAACCAACTGAAATTTTTTGGCCTAAAAACCAAAGCATGCATTCATTTAAACGACACGGGAGCCACGGTTTGTTCCCATTTCCTTCAAAGAATCGGTGATAATTTCCTGTAACCATGGTTGTGGTGCGTTCCCCAACCTTACCCAAGATGATCCTAACTAAACCAAAAGGGTTCAGTGCCTCAACAGAACCAAACCGGAATAATAATGGTTGTAAGGTGAGAGTTTCATCTTTTAAATTTAATTTTAAAAAAGTTGGGGGGGGGGGTGGAGACAAACAGTTCGTTATAAACAGACGTGACAGAGTCTTTCAGATCAAACATAATCGTTACGAGGAACATGTTACTGGGACGATTATTGTTATTATGGTAATGATGATTGCAATAAGGGTGATGTTGATTATGGTGTTGATTATGATGGCTTCAGACATGAGGACAGACACACACACACACCCCCACACACACACACACACATACACACAAAACTGAGGAGCACTGAGTTAATTATCCGGCAGCGTTGGCAGTGGTGCAGAGAGGAGAATTGTGGGAAGGCAATGAGGGTTCGGGGGTGGGGGGGTGGAACAGGAGGTGAGGGTGGTGGGTCTGTGGGGGAGGGATGCTGGGGGGTGGGATGTGTGTTTTGGAAGGGGGAGGCAGATGAACGAGGAGAAAGAGGAGGAGGAGGAAAGACATGATAATGAGAAGCCCGATGTCCCAGAAGAGTGTGTCCCTCTGCTGCTTCTTCCTCCTCCTCCTCCTCCTCCTCCCCCCTTCAGAGACACAACCTGATCTTAACCAGTGTGTTAAGTAGCTGGAACCCCCCCCCCCATGAAACAGACTGAACAGATGAATCCTGCTGTAAAAACTAGGAACTATTTTCAATTTTATCCATTAACTCCACCTCTGACACGCAGGTGTCAGGGCCAGAAAGAAAAGAGGGGACAGCAAATAACAAAGTGGTATTTCTGGCCTGTTATAATAACAGAGAGCCGTGTCCGCGTCCATTTTCACCGCCATGGTTCCCAGCAGCTGCGTTGTAAATGCTGTCTTTGAAAACAGGAGATTAGGATTTACCTTGTTTTTAAAGTCCTCCATCGTCCTTCCTCACTGAGCTTAAGGAGTATTGTTGGACTATGTTTACTGCATTAGCTAAGTCTGATTGTGGAGGAAGTTTGTTTTTTTTGGGGGAGGTTGCAAACTATACTCAGCCGTCAATCATGTCATCTGTGGAGCAGGAGGAGGGCGAGGTCTTCAGCACCAGAACCGGATCAGTGCAGTGAGTTATTTGGCTGCTTGAGATGAATGTGGAGAGACGCTCAGAAAAACTGCCCAAATTATCTTGAACATTATTTTTAAATAAGGATTCAAAATTTTTTTAGGAAAAAGCTGAAATTATCTCCTTTTAAAATGTTTCAGACAAACTGAACATTTGTTTCTTTATATACACTGCATTAAAAAAAAACAGAGCTATGTCAGAAACAAGAAAAATAAAGGAAAGAAAAAGTCGGGAGTTTAATTTCATTTCAGGTGGCAGGCGGCCGATCGCTGCTGGGTTTTGTAGTTTTAACTCGAATGCATGGATGAATTCTGACAGCGTGGGTGGGAAAAGCCTGATTTCTTGATGTTTTTCTCGTTGAGCTCGGGAGGAGATGACTCAGTGCCGCGCTCGCTCAGGGAAACTGCCTGTTCATCGGCGTTTTCTACACTCGACCACACCGACAGCGGGATAAACTGGCCTTGACCTTTCAGTGCTAGGATGAGTCGATTTATTCCAGTACAGGATCAGCGATTTCATCCCATGAGCACATCTGTTTTGCTTTTTTTTTTTTTTTTTTTTTTTAAAGGAAATAAGATTTTGGGGGTTTGACAGTAAACAAAATTACATTTTAGAACAAATAAATGCAGTAAATCACCGGCTGTTAAGGACAAAAGCTGCATCAGGTTCTGGTTTCTGTTTCAGCTGCAGCGGTTTGGCCGGAGTGGTTTTTAGTTCACCAGCGTTCACAATTCAAAAGTCCCACTACGCTGTAAAAAAAAAAAAAGGGGGGGGGGGTCACCGCAGACGTGGACCAAGGTCGCGCCACATTTAGGGCCAACCGCTTACCGACCCATGTGAGGCCGGAGCAGTTTTGTGTGCCTTCATCTAATGGTGTGCTGGAGTTTATAGTTAGTTGTCACACAGGTGAGGACCAGGCTTCAGACGTGAAACTTCTGCCGAGGCTTTAATATTCTACTTCATCTAGCCTCTGTACCGTTTTCCCTTCATTTGCCTTTAGCAGCAAAATCACAGGCAAAAAAGTCCTGTAAACCTTAACCATGGTTCTGCTCTATTCAGGCGTCTCACTGAGTCATGACAGTGTGATAACAAC
Organism: Istiophorus platypterus; assembly: GCA_016859345.1. Taxonomy (NCBI): domain Eukaryota; kingdom Metazoa; phylum Chordata; class Actinopteri; order Istiophoriformes; family Istiophoridae; genus Istiophorus; species Istiophorus platypterus. The sequence continues at coordinate 18,677,520 of CM029111.1, forward strand.
CCAAAAAGCACAAAACCAGGACCCTGAAACTAAAGCAGCTACATGGAATTCCACCGTCATCGTTGTTATTATTCACAATTGTGCTTTTCCTGCTGCATTGTGCCTAAAAATCGACAAGAAAAATGAGAATGATATTAAACTCTGGGAAGATTTTTTTGGAGCTTGGCTGTAAAGTGCTGCAGGATACATGAATGAGCAAAAGCAACTGCAGATGTATTCACGCGGGGATGAGGCCGACAGTTGCAACCGAACCGCAGACACTTGGCCGATTTTACCAGAGACCATTGTCAACCAGCGCCGCAGTGAGAGAAGCTCCGCCCGGATGACATGGGTCCGGACACCAGCGTAGCGACACAGGAGCTGCAGGCGGCTGCTTCCCTAAACCAGGACAGCGGATTAGACGGGCATTTTCCAGACTCGTTTTCACCAAAGCAGCGGCGCTTAGGTTACCATGGAGATCTGTTCTGTGGAGCTAGCCTGGTCCGGACCAGGCCAACAGCCGGGCTCGGTTTATCTGTTTGTGTTAAGGCCGACGCCCACTGGTGTCAGGTCCATAGAAACATCTTGGTTTTATAAAGATCCACGTATTTTTACCATCTTCCTCAAATTTCAGCCAATTCATGGCTCAATGGGTTATAATCATAATGCTTCTTTTCTCTGCAACTGTTGACACTAGTAAACAAAATGAACAGTCGCTACACAGCTTATGTAGCAAGTAGTTAAATAATAAGAATGATTACTTAAAGGCATAATAATATATAGTTGTTACTGTCGATTAACCCATAAGAACCGACGGTGACACAGGTTTCATGAACCCAAATGGTGGTGCATTAAGAGCCATTTCAATTTTTTCAATAGTCCTCATAATTTTTCTTTTAAGGAAACATGCGACTGGACTGTTCTGGGTTGAAACTGAGCTGAAACACCATGTTTATTTCATTGAAATGTTTCTATCCCAAAATAACATCTTGCCTTCACCGTTTTGACAGCAGCAACAACTTTTGATTACAAGGAAGTGAAGCACATTATTTGCAACACAGGAAACAGGAGCTATTATTAAAGAGTGAGAAAAGCCGAGGCAGACAATAGTGGACTGACTGATTGTAAAACTGGCCTAAAAATATAAAGGATTTTTGAAATACTCCGTGTGACGTATGGTTGAAGCGTCTTCTCCGCTGCAGCATCAGTGAATCAGTGCTCGACACGAGACGTCTTTAGAAGAAAACCGAGTTACTTACACCTGGTTTGACACAACCGCTCGTCCTGGCTCGGCCTTCGAGAAACGTAAAAATCCAGGATGAACCGAGCAGAGTGCGTCCAGCCTCAGCTTTGTCCGTCATCCGGGATTTCTCCATTCTACATTTTGTGAAATTGCCGTCTTGACAAGAAAGTACAACTATGACAACACGAACTTAACAGTCACATCTATCACACCCGCAGTTACAACAAATGGCGTGGATAAACCCCGCCTGGTTACATGGCGGGTCCAGAAAAAACCTCAAGTTGCTGGAGGCCTTTCTGCACGTGGGGTAGATCGCGTCGGCGGTCGTCGCCATGTCCTCGCCGGCACTCCGGCATAGCTTGGGCTCCTCCGAGCCTCTCGTCACGGCGTGCGTCATGAAATGCGTGACGCCGTGAAGAGAGGCCCGCTTGAGTCTGATCGGTCACACCGAGCATCATTACAGCATAAGACACAGGCTGCTCAGACTGTGGAAGAGAATATCAACGAGTGCAGCCTATGTCACAGCCTTTGTCTCTGACTCTGTTCTGGAGGCTGCGGTGAAAACATCCATTTGTTTCATTCCTAAGTGGACCACAAAATAATGCGGCCGAAAACTCACGCAGCCTTTAATAAACTGGGACAAACAAACTTGCTAAAAACATAAACCGGGAAACCAAAACGATTTATCAGCATCCACAGTAATTGTGTATATACCTCCGACCGAAACCCGTCTGTGGAGTGAATGCAGCACGTCCTCTCTCTCTGTACTTTCTGTCCGACGACCACACATACGAGATGTCGCCGCAGACCGAGCCCAGTTCATGTTTATGACCTGACCGGCTGCTCTAATCCGATCATGCAGAAACGCAGGGATTTAACTATCAGCAGATGGAAAATTTAACTTGCCTGTGTTAAAAAATAAATAAATAAATATATTCAGGCACGAACGGTGTAAACAAGTTAAAACCACCTGCAAAATGTTGTGCGAGAGCCACGGCTGAGAATGAAGCAATTAACGTGTCGGTTTAAGTCGAAACACTGAAGGAGTTTTAAGTGTTTTGTTTTTTTTATTTAACTTAAAGAGCCAAAAGCAACTGAACTGAGCCGACGTGAAATGACAGAAAGAGGTTTGGTTCCGTGTTCGAACTCCTGCAGGCAGTCGAACCGTCAGTTTGCACAGGAGCATGGAAAGTAGATGAGGAGTAAAAACCGTAAAAAAGAAAAAGATTAAATATCTGTGGCGGCACAAGAGATGGAAACGGCAGCTGAGATGATATAATCAGGTGGAGTTTTAGTCGACTGTGCCGAGGATGGTCGAAGCGCGTTCACCTGAAAACTGTGTCAGTTGGCGTATGAGCAGTGAAAGCAGCTGAACTGTCGGTCGAAGTACATGAACCGTCAATTAAAATCGATTTAATGTCATTTGATGCCGTTTGACTGAACTCATTTCAAAAAAGTGGAAACAGCCGACGTGTCAGTTTAAGCTTGTTCCTTATATGCAAATTATCTTAGGCCTTAAATGCTGTTGGCGCCCATTCATACTATAAACCTTCCTATATATGTTCCTACGCAGATAAACATGAAATAAAATGGAAACAAACATGAATCATTAACCTGTTACACAGAAGCAGCTGTAGATGATTCTGACTCTTAGGAACTAAAATTAAGAACAAATTTAAAGAGAAACTAGCTGATTTATTTTTTGAGTTAATAAATTGCATATACAGTTACTTTATTACATTATCTATTGTTCCTGGGCCGTTTGTACAGCGTTCATAGTGTTTAAAGGTCCTTTTTCCAGAGGAAAATCTAGTAATTTTACTCCCTAAAAAACAGCGAGGATCATACTTCGGGACCAGAAACTCTAGGTTGCTGATTTTTACGCAATGTTTCCCAAAGCAAGGACGGAGTAAATCGTTCTGGAAGTTGGAACCGCCGCTAATCTCAGAGGGCCGACCGTGACTGACAGGCCTCGTTAATTACGCCTGGTGGCCGGTGCTAAGACGCCGGCCGGCCTTTCAGGTGGGAGAGGGGGAGTGATGGGGGGGGGGGGGGGGGGGTCAGGGGAGGAGGAGGAGGACGAGGCGGGAGGGACAGAAGGTGGAAATTGAAGCCTCGCGGTGTAATTAAGACTGGGTGTTAATTCCTTTTTCTCTTCGTCGCCACAGCCAGAGGAGCCAGCGTTCACCATGGCAACAGGAGACTATCGGGGCTGAGCTGTGGGCTGTCAAAAAAAAAAAAAAATGTGTGTGTGTGTGTGTGTGTGTGTGTGAGAGTGTGTATGGCAGAAAATACCAGCACTGATACAAACTCTTTTTTCCCTGAGGCTCCACGCTTCAGCGACAGGCCTTTATTTCCATCTTTTTTACCCAAATAAAATTTACCACCGCCGCCAGCTGTCAAGTATTTAACACCCCCCCCACCCCCCGGTTTAGCCCCACACTGAGTCCTCAGTTCTCCACTATTGAACAATGTTGTTTTACAACAAACACCAAAAGAAGAAACGACCTTTAACAGGATGAAAATTTCCTGTCACACGTATTAGAATCAATTCAAATCGAAAAAAATGGAAATAGAAAAAGAAAAAAATGATAAAAGGAAAATGGAAAAAAGGAAAAAGGGCAATGGAAAAAGGACAATGCAGTTAAATTATAGTAAATCAGAATTCTCAACAAAAAAAAAATTATGCCTGAATCCAAATATTCACTAAAATGTGGAGGTGTTGCATTAAACTAAAGTTCCACTCAGCTGAAGACGAGGTAGTTTATTTTATGTATTTACGGTTTTTTAAGAAATCACCTCCTTGTGAAAATCTATCAGTGAAAATCTATGAAAATCTATCAGTGGGAAATTCAAATTCAAAATTTAACAAATTCTTTTTATTCTGCCCCTTGACATGAATGAAAATCTTAAAACAGAGAAGTTTTAATAGGGTAAAGTGCGAGAGCAAAGAGAAAGTATTAATATAGAAG